>JAODAL010004040.1:0-163169 GCA_025379985.1 Phyllomedusa bahiana | reverse complement strand
CGAAAAAGGGCAGCGATGGAAGCCTTCACAGTCACGTGATCTTCCATGATGTCCAATCGACGAGAAACGTGGGGGCAAAGATGGTCGCGACGTCTAAGTGGTTAAATAGCGCGGATTCATGGCACCGCCCTCCCGCGCTGTAACCGCCGGGTGTTAGCTGCAATTAGCCGTTAACACCCAGTGGCTATGTAGTGGGATTGTCCTGTGATCTCCCTACAATGCCCCTTACCGGCATCGGGATGTACTCTGTCCAATGTCAGTAAAAGGTTAAAGCAAAATGGAGGTAAAATTCCAAAATTTCACTTTTTTTTATAGATTTTCAATTTTTATTCAATATTCACAAGAACACGGTAGATGTGAACAGGGAAATGCAACTTAATATTGATTCCCCAGATTCTGCCGTTTTTAGAGATATCCCATATGTGGCCCTAGTGCGCTATTTGGCTCAACCACAAGCCTCAGAATAGGAGGAACACCTATTTCCAATACAATTTTATTTAGGCACCATTTCAGGTTTGCGGACGCCCTAAGGTGCTACAACTTAATAAAAAGACCCCAAAAAGACCCCATATTGGAAACTACACCCCTTAAGAAATATATCCAGGGGTGTAGTGAGTATATCAACCCCAAAGGTGTTTCACAATTTTTTGGGGAATTAGGCTGTGAGAATGAAAAAACTACATTTTTTACAACAATCTGTAATTTTAGCTGAAAATGTTTAATGTTTAAATGTTTAATTTTTACAAAGAATTCTAGAAAAAAAAGCACTCCAAATTTTGTTACGCAATTTCTTCCAAGTTCAACAGTACCCTATATGTTGATGTAAACTTCTGTTTGGGTACGTGGCAGGGCGTACAAGGGAGGGAGCCCTATTTGGCTTTTGGAATGCAGATTTTGATGAGGCCATGTCACATTTGCAAAGCCGTTAAAGTACCAGAACTGATGAAACCTTCCAGAAGTCGCCCCATTTTAGATTCAACACCCCTCATGGATCTCGTCTAGGGGTGTATTGTGCATTTTGGGTGCAGATGGGACAGAAAGCGGAATTTTCGGGGGATTTGTGGAATGCATGCACGAAATAACGACAAAACTCTGTAAGGCATGTCCCCACAGAACAGGTTTTCATTCAGATTTACAGTTGTTTTATGTATTTGAAAGTCTATAAACCGGTTTATTACACCGCTGGCGGTCCGAAAAACTTAGAACATTTTCATTCTTCAGCCTGGTTTTCGGACAGAACATGAATATGTGGGTGTTCCATATTTTTTTTTTAGCATTGGGCCATGAAAATAGAGGTAAAAAAATGCAGTTCCGCCATTGTTCTTTGGGATTAATTTTTACTGCGTTCACCGTACGGGATAAATGACAGGATAACTTTACTATGGGGGTCGGTACAATTACAATTATATAAATATTGGATGGTTTTTTATGTTCTATTACTTTTACACAATAGAAATGTGTTTATAAAAAATTGCATTTTTATGTTGACCTATTCTGACAGCTATAACTTTTTTTTATTTTTCTGGAGCTGATTTATTTTATACGGAGCTGATTATGGGCTTGTTTTTGACAGGATGAGTTGACGTTTTTATTGGTAACATTATGGGGTTTACATGACACTTTGATTGCTTTTTATCAGGGTTCTTGTGAGGTATTTTGAACAAAATACAGCAATCCTGGTAGTGTTTTTATTTTTATTTTTTACAGCGGTCACCATGTGGTATAAATGACATTTAGTTTTTACTCAACGGGTCGATATGTTTTACAGGTACCTGATAGCCTGGACCATTACTTTTTTTTTTTTCTTTTGTAGTGGGGCTTTTTTTTGCGGGATGATTTTGATTTTTCCCTTTTTTTTTATTTTTTTTAAAACTTTTTTTCCTTTTTCCCCATGTTGATTTGTATAAGTAATTTTCAGTCACTGATACAATTAGAACAATAAGATCAAAAAATTGCTGGGGCCCGGGACCGATGGCGCCCATTTTTGAGGAGCTCCGCATGCCCAGTTTCCCCGACCCATCCAAGCATCGCACTCTGATTTCCCCGACGACCCATCTTGGAACATGCTCGCTGGTGGCCATCCAAGGACCCCTATTGTCATCCCGGACCCAAAGAGGCGGAACACCGCCTTGTCGGACCCTAAACCCCAAAAACGGGGCCCAGGCTCGGGCGGACAAAAGGTCAGGCCGCGGTAAAGAGACCCCCAGACGTAAATAGGACCCTGGGACTCCCGCTATGTGGGGCGTACGGCCCCTTTGGAATATGGGGGCAAACCCTGCATGCCAGCGGGTGGGGACGAAAAAACCGTGACCGGGGGTCACGAGCCCCGGAGTCAGAAGAGGACCTACGAGAGAACCGAGAGCGCGGCAAGCCACAACGCCCGATTTAAACACAGACCCCGGGACGCAAGGGAGAGGGAGAAAAGAAGAGAGAGCGGGGAGGAAGGTGCCCGGCGCGGTCTCCTCAGCAGAGACCAAAGCCCCAGACAGGAAGCAGACACCTCGGCAAGGGGACAAGCCCCTGCACACATCGAGACCCCCTGCGGGAATTAAGGGCAGGGGGAAAATCGTTCAGGGGGAGGGGGATCCCCCCAGATTACCGGGACCGAAAGTCTTATAAAGCCCCCCTAGACAGGGGACTCATTTAATGGCTCCCACAGTGACGCTCCCTCTCTAAACAGCACGCTTACTGACTGCCGCCTAATGCTGTATCAGACACAGCATCGTGACACTCTCTCTCAGCACGACACCAAAAAAGAAAAAAAAACCTGTAGCCAGTACGTTCCCCCAGCACTGTACAAATAACCCTGCCTTACCCCCGAAAAACGTACCGATAATCAGCCTCTACCAGAGAGCCCCGCATAAGCTGGCTGACTCATCATCAAAACGCCTCAGCACTCTTTTAAAGAGAAGAAGCCCCCCATAGCCGGGCCCCTTAAGCTACAAACCACAAGAGTCACTCCTCTTTGCCATCTGAAACTAGACTAAGAAATCTACTGTTCTAAAGGGAGGACAAAAAAGGTTAGGGGAAAAATTTCCCCACAGATTCTGGGAATCCTGTAACATTGTGAGATAGGCACAAAAAATCAGTGACAACTCCCCTGGCCCCAATCTGTAGAGCTGAATTTCAGACACCCCCTTCAGCAGTAAAGCAAACGAAGCACCAGCCCCACCTACGGTCATTACCCAAATTTGGGCCAAGCCTTTAACCTCCTTTCTGCATCTTAGGATGTATTGACAGGACTTCTTTATTAATAAACCCTGTAACTTTTGGGCGCAGAAACAACTGTCCCTTTTAAACCCTTCTCGCCCTTAATTTTCCATTACAAAATGGACAAATACTTACTTCTCATCCCAACTACAGAAACAAGGTAAAAAAACCGCTTACTGCGTCGTCCTCCAAATATAAACCCCAGGACCAAACCCCCTAAAAAAGAAAAAAAGCCATAATCCACCCTCACCTCCAGCCGGGCCCCCCGGCAGTTGATTACAGATGATGACATCCCCCCCCCCAAACCTTTTGCCACATAAAGTCCAGGGCACACGAACCCCCGGGACAATAAAAAATGCTCTAATAAGGGCCCGGAATAGAAAGAATTCTCACCCCGTACTTTACAAAAAAAAGATGGACCCCAAGCTTCCGTCAACGCAGCCGGCCCCCAGATCACGGAGAATGCTCAAAAGATATGCGAACGAACCAAGAATCCTGCAAAACGTCGGTTCAAAAAAAAAACAGCGAAAATTTTCCCCAAATGCCAAAAGCAAAATAATTCTTCGCGAAAAATTTAGAAGATCTAAGAACAAGAGAGGAAAAAAACCCCTCCTTTTTCGTAGGGTACCAGAGCACATACCAACGACAAATTTCAGAAAACCTGTGGTGACTTAGCCGGGCCCCTAAAACTAGACCCCCCCCACCACCCCTTACTTTTATGAACGGTCCAGGAGGAAAAACCCCCCAGAGGAGAGAGACAGCAGGCCAAGAAAAAGTGACCCCCATATGCAATTTTGGACAATCAGGGAGGGGGTTATTCGAGCCTACAGACCAAAAATATTTCAGGTCAACAATCCCCTATCCTGATTTTCCAGACTTCTCTCACATCACGGAAAAGAGGAAAGCATTCACGCCGTTATGCCTCCCCCTCTTCGAAAGGAATATGCAAATTCCATTGCTGTCCCTGCCGCCTAAAAGTAACACGAAGGGGAAGACCCACCTTCTATAGGATCCAAGGAGGCGCGCCGTCGTCTTTTCCCGGACGCGCCGGACTAGGATTATTTCCGGGGCTATTTTCATTGGGAAACATGCATATCCCAGTAGAGGGTTACGTGTAAACCATGTTTGGAACCAAAATTTTCTTGTTGAGACAGTTAATTTTACATTTCTGAGACCACAATGTTTATATGTGGATGTTTTAAAACCCTTGTTTTCTTCCCCCATGTTTTCTCCCCCTCCCTGCGGCCCGGGGGGCCCCTTTCACCCAAAGCCAAAAAACGGGGGGGCTCTCCCTCTTGGGGGACAGGGGATCCTCCATCTTGGGGATCAAACCAGCCATCCCGAGGGAAAAACACCGACGGGAATAGGATAAGTAAAGAAAAAATCCGACACAATACCTCCTCACACCCTCAACGCATTAAAACACTACGGGAATGTAGCGGCCTAAACACCCCAATAAAACGTAAAAAAGTAATACCCCATCTCAAGAAGTTTCCCCCCAAAATTATCTTTTTGCGGAGCCCCTTTGGGAAAATGGAGGGGAAATCCCCAAAAAAGCCCCATGGATAGGAACAAACACCCCCTCTTTTCACATCTAAGACCCGAGGCGTAGCGATATTGTTCCCACCTCTGTCTCTCCAGTAATTCACGCCACACAGCGACCCTGGGGTAATATCTATTGTTAGAAGTCCCCATCAATCAAATCCGATACACGCCCCTTTAATGTTTATGCCCCCAATCAACCGAACGCACAATTTTTCGGAACTATATAACTTCCTTAGACAAAACCCTGCTTTTCTTTTTTGGGGGGGGCGATTTTAAATAACTCCTCAACCGGAATTGGATGATCACAATTCCCCCCCACATGACAAACCCCCCATAGCTACCCTCTTACACCCCCAAGATCACCTCGAATGCATCCGTGCGATTACTAAAGGGCACACGAAGGTTTTTTACATTCTTTTTTAAGTCCATGGAAGCCACCCCCTATCGTTTCTTTTCTCTCATCGGGTCTTTTTCCACGGGGCCTGGAACGGATATAGCTAATATCATATCTCAGACCCCGCCCCCCCTACACCTCCTTTGGCCACCCAGGAAGCAAGGTTTGAAACAAAAAGGGCTTTTCATCATACCTCATGAAATTTGGGGGATTTTTGACAGTATCATAACGCACTGGCAAAATTTGTGGACGATAAACTAGAAAAATGTCTTTAGTTTGGGCTTTCTGGTCTCCTCAAGGCGGTCCTACGGGGTACATATCTCCCACTTAAAACTGAGGGCAAAAAAATCCCCGCAAAAAATATGCTCTTTTTGAACTGTTTGCCAAAGCCAACCGGAATTTTTTACCCAACCCAAAACCCAACAACTAGAGAGAAATTTTGGGGGGTAAGCAATTTAAAGGGACTTACTTACAAGGCCCCAAACAAAATGGGGCTAGAGGCGGTAAAAAACATAAATTCTTCAAGTGGGGCAAAAAAAAGCAGCTCCCCCCATGGCAGAATGCAAAAACCACCATCGCCAAGGAGTACCCGACACCAAGACCCCCGTGGGCTCACACCCAAAACGCACACCCAGTGACATACAAAAGATCTTCGCCAGGTACTTCACTGATTTTTATAAAACTCCCCCCATGACTGGGTGCCACATGGGAATTTATGCAAAATTTGACTCTACCCAAAACTCTCCACTACTTTAAGGAGTTCCCCGGAGAAAGAGATAAACAAAAAAGTAACCCAGTCATAAGAACTTACCCCCAACAACAAAACACCCGGCCAGCGGGGTTTTGGCAGAATATTAAAAATTTTGTCACCAACTTGGCCCCACACCCTTTCCAGCTACCTAAATGAGGTTTTAAGGGCATCCTCTCACTAATTTTTGTCTCAGAGACTATTTTGGTCCTGAAGCCCCCAGGGGACCCCGAGAGACCAATCTTCAACCCAATTTCACTAATGAATCAAGACTACAAATCCTCACGAAAATATTAGAGATCGTACAAAAGATTTAGGACCTCTGCTTCTGAATCGCAGAAGGGGGTTCCTTTTTAAAAAGGCATTTAACTGTGGGGGTAAAATGGGGATACACTACTCCAAAATAGAACCAAACACCTCAAGAACAAAGCTTTTAAGTTTGATGCAGAAAAAGCATTCGTTCGGGGTCGGGAATTCCTCTGACCTGCTTTAAAGGGGAAAGGCCCTTTTGGAGATCAATTGTATCCCTGAGTCTTCCATCAGATTTCACACAATGTTGAAATGTCAACAATACCCTTAGTTAAAATCCCATTTAAAAGGGTACACGCAGGGCTGCCCATTATCCCCTTTCCTTTAACTTATCATTGACCCCTAATAAGACATTTAGAAAAAAACACACCTTTGAAGGAATTTTAAATTGGCTCGAAAAAATAAAGTCTCGCTTTCGCAGATGACTCCTACTTATTTCGCCCAAACAAACCCGCGTTGCCGGGGAACGGAGGATCCGAGCTTTTGGGTCCGTCGGGCTTCAGGGGCAAAGAGGGCAATTTGGAAGGGTACTTTAAGAGGTCCGTCCAAAAACCCCCTTGGTCGGACATTAATTCCCGTTTAGGTGGCAATGTCAAACATCATCCCCGGTTTTCATACCCAAGAAATGCAACCAAATTTTTCAAATATAATGTAATACCCCTTTTGGGGGAAACTAGAGGGTCTTTGCAACCCGGGGCAGGGTGATTTTTCCCCTTTGGGGAGGCAAACTTGCAAGATGATCGTTCCCAAAAAATTTTTTACTTACAAAATCACTGCCACTTATTTAAAAAACCCAAAAAGTAAAGAATCACGGGGTTGTTTGTTTTTGTTGGAAAAAACCGAGACCTCCACAAATATGATAGTCTTGAAAACCCAAGCCGCCCCAATGGGGGGAAATTAAATTTCCCCCAGATCCAATCTCATATTCATCGCAACTTAGAGTAGTAGGAGACTGGATAACCAATCCAGTACTTTTACGGAGTTAAATTAGATCAACAGCTTTCCCCTAACACTCATTGACGGGGCCCCTTACATCTCGCTATCAAAATCTCCCCGTAACGCGCAAAACCCCCTTTCTAATAACTGGGTACAGGACAAAAACGAGACAGATCGTAGGATTAAAACCCAATCACTCCCCTTTTGTTCCTTTCGTAAAAAATCCAAATTTCACATGGGAAGCCTCCTCCCAGATTCAAACAGTGGCAGCAAAAGGGATACATAGGATAGCGGATCTCATAGCTTCAAAAACCCGACGCCCCCTACATTTTAGCGAGGCTAAACAAATTTTCCCACCTGGGGCCGCACCCCTTTTATTTATGCAGCTGCATTAATCTCATCACAAAAACTTTTAAAACTCAATTTTAAAACGATCCACCTTAAAATCACGACAACATTCAAGAACAAAACTTTACTCACTAGATTTTACCCTCATTGCATAAGCCGTTTGGAATTTTTCCCTACAAGGCGGTCTCGCCCCCTGGGCCCAAAAATAATTTCCCCCCCTTTGGGGCCCCTAACCTCCTTCCACCTCTCTAAAAAGCAGCCAAATATCTACCGACTATGTCATACTGGGGGAAAAGGCCTTTTGAAATTTCCCACAGTGTATACTCACCTCATAGAGGGTTTTGATGGGCCCCCAAACACCCCAATCCCCAAAAAGCCGGCACCTCACCAGACCTATTACATTGCCTTTGGTCTTGCCCGGGGATACAAACCCTTTGGTCCACAATTCCATCCTTTTACCACCAGGAATTTTCTTTCCGAAATTGCCCCAATTCTGCTTGGGCATTTTTTGGGGTTTTTCCCGAGGATTAACCTCGCTCCCAACCTTTTAAAAAGCTCTTTTTTATGTGGCACACGGGCCCGGAAATCTTTTAGGTTGGGTTTTAAACGAGCCCCCCACCCAAAAATATTTTTGGATAAACTTCACATAATTCGAAGGCTGGTAGGATAGCACAACAAAAAGAAAAAACTAGCACAAAAAAATTTTTTCACACATGGCGCCGTTTTATCATCTCTTACCCCTACAATAAGAACAAAAAAAAAGATGCTTCGAATTTACCACCTGGTACCTGGTCAATCGCCAATGCAACCGATCCATAGACATGAAACACAAATTGAATGGGGGTGCACTGAACTCTGAGCTTCGCCGGGTGTGTTGGATGCGCGGGTCGTAGGTTTGTTCCCTTTTTGTTGTCTTTCCCCCTTCCCCCCCCTTTTTTTTTTTTTTTTTTTTTTTCTCTCCCTGTTCTAGGTCACTTTCAAGGTTAAAATTTGAAAAAAAAACGAAATAATATAGCGTAGGAAAAAACACCAAAACGAGTCCCCGGGGACACATGAAAAAACTTACCGGGGGCTAAAGCCCTTGAGACTAGGATGTAATCAGTACAACTGGGAATGAACTGTTCATGTCGGACTGAATTACCCCAACTAACTTCCCATGTTTGGTAGATATGTAAAACCTTTTTTGTCCCACATAAGTTATTTTGCCAATCGCCACAAGTTTTGACATATGTTGAAAGTGTTTGCAATAAAAAAATTTAAAAAAAAAAAAAAAAAAGAAAACATCTATACGCTAAATGGGATTCACATGGTGATGTCATAGACGCCCGGGAAATGTTTTTTCACTTCCCCGGGCTGTCTGGTAGGAGACACGCAGTGGTGCTGAGTGCCGCTACTGCGCCGATTACAGGCAGGAGGCACTCACTCCGGCCCCAGGTGATGGGGCATGAGGCCAGCAGTAATATACCGCTGGTCCCATGTTATGATTGTACGGGGCTCGCTTGTAAGTTTGCACGATCCCCGGACGTACCCATATGTCTACTTGCGAGAACGCACTTCCAGCTAGGACATATGGGTATGTCCTATGTCAGGAAGGGGGTATTCTGCATCTAAACCTGTAGCACTGAGGCTTCTATTGCCTCCTACTGGGAATGGTTTCTAGTAAGGCCATGGTGCTGTGAGTATAGCCGTGTGGTTGCTAGTTTAAGTAAATGTCTCTTATTTTCTTTAAATCCAGATGGGACAGAAAGCGGAATTTTTGGGGGATTTGTGGAATGCATGCACGAAATAACGACAAAACTTTGTAAGGCATGTCCCCACAGAACAGGTTTTCATTCATATTTACAGTTGTTTTATGTATTTGAAAGTCGTCTATAAACCGGTTTATTACACCGCTGGCGGTCCGAAAAACTTAGAACATTTTCATTCTTCAGCCTGGTTTTCGGACAGAACATGAATATGTGGGTATGAAGGAGGAGGGCTAGAATCCTCAAACCGCCGACAAAAGCTGTCCCCTTGCATGACAAAAAAGACAAAACACCGGTCGGTATTTCCCGACTGGTATTTGGTCTCTGCCGTGTAAACGCACCCTTACATTAGTCTCTACATGATGCACAACAACTGCTCCCAAACAAAGGGTCTGATGCGCAGTTTTCCCACTGCCCAAGTGACTACTGACTGCAGGTGACAAGGGGAGATCAGCAGCACAGTATGGATGGAGGAATACCGAGCTGAAGTTGGTTTCTTATTCACCAGTTTCTTATTCGCAGGAAAATCCTTTTTTGTTTTTAAAATGATAAAAAATAGTAAAACTTATCAGCTTAATAAATATCATTACAGTGATGTGGACCAAAGAGAAACCAGTTGAAACCAGCTTAGAAAACAGTAACAGCTGGCATAAAATGGGCATCAAACCAGAAACCTAAAACTAAGATTCACAGGGTTAAATGACTATGGGCCACTGATCCCACAATGTCATCACACGAAGAGGGATGTCCCACATCAAATTCAGTTTGGTCCAGCCTGACCCAAAGTGGTTCTGGGCATTAAAACTGGCATTAACATGGGCAGATGAGCAGTTTTCATTAATTTGAAGTAACTGGTGTTTTGAAAGGGTTAAATAACTTTGGGCCACTGATCCCACAGTGCTATCAAACTAAGAGGGATGCCCCACATCAAATTCAGTTTAGTCCGGCCTGGCCCAAAGTTGTTCTGGGCATTAAAACTGGCATTAAATGAACACTACCATCAACACTTATTATTCTTTTTCACCTATTGTCAAGCAATATAAAGCTGCTTGTTTGCTTTTTACAATTTGCTCCTCTAAGTGCAAGACTTCCTGACTTGTCTGTGAGCTTCTTGATTTATGCTTCTTTCAAAGTATGTCCTGTGCTATTAGTCATTACCTGATGGTTGTGAAGAACCCTCCCCGCCCCCCCCCCACTACCCAGTGCAGAAAAATGTCACCCTATTTACTTTTTTATTTACTATTTCTGCTGTAACTTATTCTTATCTAATTCTCTGCAGAGAACAATAGAGCAATCACTATGTCACTACCTTTTAGTTTTAATTACACTATACAGATAAGAGTAGCAGCTGAAGTAAAGTGAGATTAGTCTGCCCTGGGTACTAAAAAGTTTTATATCACAGTTAGAGAAGGACAATATTTTATATGTATTTTTTAATTGCAAAAACTAAAAAAAAGGCCAAAAATGTTAAAAATATATAGTTTTCCAGGAATACTGCTTTACCAAAAATACTCGTTTCTGATGGCAGTGTCCCTTTAAAGTTGACAGATAGGCAGTTTTTACTAATTAGAATAAGTATCTGGTGTTATAAAAGGGTTAAATGTCTTTGGGCCACTGATCTTATGCTCACATCACACCAGGAGGGAGGCCCCGTATCAAATTTAGCTTACTTCATCCTGACCCAAAGTGGTTCTGGGTATTACAGCAAGGGCCGCTATTAGGGCAGTACAACCAGTACTGCTCTATGGGGCCCAGCCGGTCTGTGAAGCATACAAAAAAGATGTACAGCGGAGCAGGGAGAGCTATGCGCTCTCTGCCTCTGCCGTACATAGCTCTGCAGGCGTCGCGGCGGAAGTGACGCCTTCGCACCACCTGCCGAGCTTCCTGTCTAAGGCCCCAAGCCTAAAGCTGCAGGCTTGGGGCCGAGAGCAGAAAGAGACGCCAGGGGAGCGCGGCAAGGTGAGTACTTAGCTACAGGGGCGGGGTCTGTTGTGCACAGGGGAGCCATAAACTACAGGGGGGGGTCTATTGTGCACAGGTGGGCCCTAAACTACAGTGGAGTCTATTGTGCACAGGGGGGCCCTAATCTACAGGGGGGGTCTATTGTGCACAAGGGGGCCCTAAACTACAGGGGGGGGACTATTGTGGACAGTGGGGGCCCTATTCTGCACAGGGGGCTCTAAGATACAGGGGGGGCCTATTTAGCAAAAGGGGGCCCTATTATGCACAGGGGGGCCCTAAGATACCAGGGGGGTCTATTCTGAACAGGGGGCCCTATGCTACAGGGGCGGCCTATGCTGCACAGTGGGGGCCTATGCTGCACAGGGGGTCTATTCTGGCTACAGGGGGGGGGCCTAAGCTACAGGTGGGCCCTAAACTACAGGGGAGCCTATTCTGCCACAAGTGTGGTCTATTCTACACGGGGGGCCGTAAACTACAGGGGGGTCTATTGTGCACAGGGGTGCCCTAAGATACAGGGGTGTCTATTCTGCACAGGAGGGCTCTACGCCACAGGGGGACCTATGATACACAGTAGGGGGCCTATGCTGCACAGGGGGGCCCTAAGCTACAGGGGGGCCTATTCTACCTACAGGCGGTCCCTAAGCGACAGGGGGGCCCTAAGCTACAGGGGGCCCTAAGCTATAGGGTGGCCTATTCTGCCTACAGGTGGGGCCTATTCAGTGTACAGGGGTGCCCTAAGCTACAGGGGGGCCTATTCTACCTACAGGGGGGGCCATAAGCTACAGGGGGGCCCTAAGCTACAGGGGGGGCCCTAAGCTACAGGGTGGGCTATTCTGCCTACAGGTAGGGCCTATTCAGCCTACAGGGGTGCCCTAAGCTACAGGGAGGGCCTATTCTACCTACAGGGGTGCCCTAAGCTACAGAGGAGCCCTATTCTACCTCCAGAGTGACCTTATTCTACCTACTGGGGGCCCTAAGCTACAGAGGGGCCCCTATTCTACTTACAGGGGGGCCCTAATCTCCCTAGCTACCGCCCATGGGCCCTAAGCTACCTACACAGGGCCCTAAGCTACCACCCAGGGGCCACATTGTATCTACATACCGACTGGGGGGGCCCCAAATCTACCTGCCTACCGCCAGGGGAGCCCATAATTATCAGGGGGTAATTATTACCATTTGGGCCATTATAGATGGGGAGTTTGTACATGGGGTGGAGCGGGCACTCATTTGGGAAAATGATAAAAAAAAAGTAAGGAGTATCAGGTGTTTGTGTTGTAAATTCTGCAGGGACAAGTGGTGGAGGGAAGAAATCATCATGGTTGTCTGGACAAAATGGAGAAGATAAGAGAAAGTGAACAACTCATCAGACAAGACGCCTTCAGTGAGTTTTTGCTCTGAATTTTGGCATTAAATAAAGCTCTGTGTCTGACAATCATCATCAATTCCTGTTTCATTTGATTGGATAAAGTTTCTTGCAATTAAAATGATGGGTTCTACGATGGGCGATGTTAGCAGTCAATGGACTTCAATTTGCCCAAATGGTATTTGTCCTTCACAGAGATTTAGGGCTTCAGTTATCACCTGAAGCCAAAACAAAAGTGTGAACACATCTTCAAGGTTTTTATGAGCTCATAAAATATAAAATAAATCTGGTATTATTTTTACTTAGGGCATGTCCCCATGGCAAGGGTTTGCGGCCTGTTTTTCAGACGGTTTGCGGTTTTGCAAAGATGTCCCGCGCGCGCGGCCGTGTGCACAGCACACAAACCGGACAAATACCGGTCGGATAAATCGACCGGTATTTGTCCATTGCCGTGTAAACGGCCCCTTAGTGTCTTCTGTATTGTCTGGAGAAACAATGACTTCCACCTATCAGGAGAACAGAGGCTGTAATAGATTGTAGACTATTCAGTATCATACTGCTCATGGGAACATTGTATTTCTTGAAACATTAAATCTATTTTATAACTAATTGAAAACTGTAACCATTAGAACTGATGTGCTGCGATGTGTGAAGAAGTGTTGAGTAAATCTGTTTGGATGACATTCGTCTGTATGTATTTCTATGTATGAAATGTGTATACAACAGAACTATGGCAACTAAATCCAAAGATCTGTGTGTTATCTCCAGTCATTTGCTGTAGAAATTTAGGGCGACATGTCCGAAAAGTGGCGTATCTATGCCAGTTTTAGGCGCATTAAATCAGTGTAAAGTGCGCCTGAAAGTCTGATACTTTCTAAAAATTTGCCTATCTTGCATAGAAAACTTAATGCGCCTAAAATGGCAGATCGCATTAAAAAAAAGGGTGCATTGCATTAAAAAAGGGGGCATTGTATCAAAAAAGGCGCATCATATCAAAAAAGGGCACATCGTATCAAAAAAGGGCGCATTGCTCAGCTCGTGGCACATAGCATATCATTGGTAGTATATGGTATGCGTCTATTGAGGCTCATTGCCCGACGGGGGCGAGTAACATATATAAGGCGTCTCAATAGGTGCATATCTCGTCGGGGACGCACAGTGCACCATATTTAGGCACATTACAAAGTGTCGTGCCCGGCGTATAATGCGCCTAGTTTTGGTGTACGACAGTTCATTTACAACAAGAATATGGCGTAAAAAGTGCCGCAAAATAAAACAAAAAACTGGCGTTGCCGCCTTGGGACATGTCGCCCTTAATGATTCCCCTGTCCATGAATACAGAAAGGGCAGCATGTATGAAATTTGACATTTAAATGCCAAATTTCATGTGCATGATATTAGTATAGAACGCGCCTACAGCGGGTCATAAATCAGGCGCATTCTAGCGCTTGTACGACACTTCTGGCTCAGGTATACCACTTTGAGAGTGCTCTACCTGTTTCAGCAGTAATGTGACTAGAAATGCCGTAGCGAAGCTATAAAACTATTGCTTCGTACAGTTCTAGTGCGGCCCGCCTCCCTCACGCCCCCCCCTTCCTCCCCCGAAATCAGGCGCATTACAAAGTGCTGCAGGCAAGTGCGGATCATTTAAAAATGTAGCGAACGGGGCTGTGCTTGATATCGGGCTGAAAAGACCCCAGATATCTGGCGAAGCCCCATTCATACATGTCACCCAAAATGTTTACTAGAAACGATTCTTTAACAGCGTTTAGTTACCGAGCACAATGTCAGAAACAATGGGCGACAAGTCGGAAAATAGGCGCCTCCACACCAGGTTTAAGGCGCATTAAATGAATGAACCTGTGAAAAATCTATCATCTGGTATACCTTGTATAGCATATTTGATGCGCTTTAGGCGCATTCAGCAGTGTCATAGCTGGTGTAAAATGCAACTAGGTTTGGTGTACGACAGTTCATTCATATAGAGAATAGGGCATCAACAGTTTTTTTACGCAAAATACGGCAAAAAAAGATAAAGCCCTATTTTGATATGTCGCCCAATATGTCCTGGTTTAACTCCAGGTTTTAGGACACTTTGTAATAGTCCTTTACCTGGACTCAGCTACTCAGGCACTCAGCTTCTCCATCCTAAAACTTCCATGATTGTTAGGGGATGTTCACACGCTGTTTTTTGGATATGTGTTTGGGTACGATTTTTGGACCAAAAAATGGACACAAACACGTATCTAACAATGTTCCTGCGTGATTTCATTAGTTTCAATGTAAAACACATATCAACGTGTTTTACATGCGTCTTTCTGATGCGTGTAACGGATCCAATCAAAGAATTGACATAAATTCTTGATCTGTTTTATGCATCCGACGCCCTATTTAAAACTTTAGGGGTACATTTTTGCAGTCCAGAAAACATATCCAAACACCACACTTGGGTAGGTGTTTGGAAATGTTTTATGCAAAATGTTCTTCCGATCGAAAAACATATTGGAAAACACCGTGTGAATATACCCTTAGTAATGTTGGGGAAACACAAAAGGAGAAGATTGCAGACCAGAAGAAAGGTTCAGCAGTGTGCACTTGATGTAGTAAGTACTCAGGCTGCTGCACTGGGGTCTTGGCTGGACTCAAATCTGATCATATGAGGAGGGGAATTAAAAAGAAAAATATGCGATTAAACTGGGTGTGAGATAGAAGTCAGAATATGATTATCTGAAGGTAGTGGAGTGAGGGGACATTTACACAAAACTCATATGCTGCAGATTTTCTGCGTGGATTCTATTATGTAGGAAATCCAAAGTATATTACAATACCAGCAATATGGATGATGGTAGATTCTGTCAATTTATGCTGCAGATCTGCTGACGATTTATTGTACATTTTTCACATTGATGTTGGGGGGGGGAAGTCAAAATCTTCATTGTTGCAGATTTTGCAGTGGAAACACTTGGGGCGACATGTAAGAAAAGAGACGCCACTATGCCAGTTTTAAGAAGCATTAAATGAGTGTATAGTGCACCTGAATGAAGGACCCTGTCAAAAATCTGGCATGTGGTATACCTTGCATAATATAACATGTCATTGCAAGCATATTTGGTGTACCTACTTTAGGCACATTCAAATGTGTTGTGCCTGGCATATAATGCGCCTAGTTTTGGTGTACTACAGTTCACTTATATTGAAAATAGTACGACAACAAAAAATACACCAAAAAAAGCCGCAGCTCTAATGGGACATGTTGCACTTTGTATCTGCACCTATATCAGTGGCACAAAGTTATTTAACCCTTTTAAAACACCAGTTACGTATTCAAATCAGTGAAAACTGCCCGTCTGCCCACTTTAATGCCAGTTTTATTGCCAAGAACCACTTTGGACCAGGCTAAACTAAACTGAATTTGATGTGGGGCATCCCTCTTAGTGTGATACCAGTGTGGGATCAGTGGCCCAAAGTCATGTAACCTTTTCTAAACAATAGTTACATATTCAAATCAGTGGAAACTGCCCTTCTGCCCAATTTAATGCCAGTTTTAATGCCCAGAACCACATTGGGCCAGGCTGGACTAAACTGAATTTGATGTGGGGCATCCCTCTTAGTATGATGGCACTATAGGATTAGTGGCCCAAAGTCATTTAACCCTTTAAAAACACCAGTTACTTATTAAAATCAGTGAAAACTGCTCATCTGCCCATTTTAATGCCATATCTAATGTCCACAACCACTTTTGGCCAGGTTGGACTAAACTAAATTTGATGTGAGACATACCTCATAGTATGATAGTAGTTTGGGATCAGTGGCCCAAAGTCATTTAACCCTTCCAAAACACCAGTTACTTGTTCAAATTAATGAAAACTGCCCATCTGCCCACTTTAATGCCAGTTTTAATACCCAGAACCACTTTGGACCAGGCTGCACTAAGCTAAATTTGATGTGGGGCATTCCTCTTAGTGTGATGGCAATGTGGGATCAGTGGCCCAAAGTCATTTAACCCTTTCAAAACACCAGTTACTTATTCAAATCAGTAAAAACTGCCCGTCTGCCCAATTTAATGCCAGTTTTAATGCCCAGAACCACTTTTGGCCAGGCTGTATTAAACTGAATTTGATGTGATTATAAAAAAACAAAAAATTATTTTCCTGTGAATAAGAAACTGGTGAATAAGAAACCAACTTCAGCTTCGTCCCATCTAGTGCCATGCTGAGGGCTGGCACTGTACAGATAAGCACCACCCTCACATCTGCAGCTGAGCATGAAGTTTCCGAAATATGAAGATGACTTCTCCCCCCAGCACTTTTCTGTTCCAATTGACCGAGCGAGGTCCACACACAGCAGTCACATGAATGTGAGTTTAGTGACAGCCCCATGGCCCTGAGTCATGTGATGGTGACCTCATCGAGAACCACTGAATGCCTGTCGGCCATGTTGGCTCCTGGCAAGAGATACAGCTAAATAAAGATGTTATATCCTCGTATATGTGCAGGTCTTGTCTGCGGGGCATGGTGCTTGTGATAAGTCGTACATACGCCTGCGGGTTTGGGCAATGACTTAGCACAGGACGGCTGCATGTGTCTTCCTGGTCATATGATAAAAGGGACAGGAGAGTGTGGTGAGGAAGCAGCAGGCAGCGAACTGTACACAGGGTCTGTGCTGTCAGCATGGCTCCCCAGGGTCAGAAGCACGGGACTCTGGCGGTATTACTGGTGACAGGGCTGCTGGCGTGGGGCACTGGTGGAAAGCAGCAGCAGTGGCCAGTGCCATACAAGTAAGTGACCCCCTCAGTGCCAGCTCTATATGTAGATTAACCCCTACATGTTCAGGACATACATGTAAGTGACCACTCAGTGCCAGGGCTGATGGCTTGTGCAGCTCTCTATGTGTAGATTAACTCCTTCATGTTCAGTGCCATACAGGTAAGTGACCCCATCAGAGCCAGGGCTGAAGGCTGGTACAGCTATATATGTAGATTAACCCCTTCATGTTTAGTGCTGTATAAATGACCCCCACCTGCCACAGTGCCAGGGCGGATGGCTGTTACAGTTCTGTATGGAGATTAACCACTTCATGTTCAGATCTATCTAAGTAAGTGACCCCCCCCCCCCCTCAATGCCAGGACGGATGGCTGGTACAGCTCTGTATGTAGATTCACCCCTTCATGTTCAAAACTGTATAAGTAAGTGAGCCCCACAGTGCCAAGACTGATGGCTGGTACAGCTATATGTAGATTAACCCCTTCATGTTTAGTGCTGTATACGTGACCCCCCAGTACCAGAGCGGATGGCTGGTGCAGCTCTATATGTAGATTAACCCCTTCATGTTCACAACCGTATAAGTAAGTGCCCCTCCACCCATGCCAGAACTTATGGCTGATACAGCTCTATATAAAGATTAACCCCTTCATGTTTTGTGCCGTATAAGTAAGTGACCCCTCAGTACTAGGACTGATGGCTGGTACAGCTCTGTATGTAGATTAACCTCTTCATGTTCAGATCTATATAAGTAAGTGACCCCCTCAGTGGCAGGGCTGATGGCTGGTACAGCTCTGTATGTAGATTAATCCCTCCATGTTTAGTGCTGTATAAGTGACCACCAACTCCCCAGTACCAGGGCGGATGGCTAGTACAGCTCTGTATGTAGATTAACTCCTTCATGTTCAGCTCCTACCTGATGGCTGATTTTTGTATCCGTCACCATATTCTCAGAATTGGCAAATTGCACCAAGTCCATCTTTCCAGTGCAAGACTTCAGGTTGACACATCACTATCGCCACCATGTCTAAAGTACAGCATTAGAAAAGAAGGCAGGTAGCACTCCAACAACCTTTTGGTGTACACCCTGCAAGGACCGTGAGTGCCGAGAACATAATCTCTAGAATCTTATAAAGTACAGCATTCTAATGACATGAGATGCACAAGATATCATGTCATATTACTCCTATAGAATTATAATAAAAATCATGTGCTGGAATGCCTGTAGGGAGGTCTGGGACACCTATCTGTCTATGGGATTCCAGCTCATGGACATAATCAATGATAAGAGAATGTATACTGTAAAGCGTGAAATTCTTTGTGCCAATCAATAAAATTAGGCAAAATAACAAGGAGATCCGAGAATAGCGCTGGTGGATGATTCAGTCATTCATTGGGGTGAGCCTGCACGAGCAGCCAGCTTTATGTAGCTGAAACCACGCCACTATGTGTACATTAATGGCCGCATGAGTAGGCCCATATCGTTCTCGACTGCATTACAGGCATGACAAAACTGTGCTGTGTGTTACCACCCCAGTACTCATAGGGTGTCCATATGTGGAAGAGTTATATGCAGTTTTTGACTGCCCATCAGGTGAAACAATGTACCCTACCTAAGCAAGCAATGAAAAGCTGCACTGTGCAGAACCCCAGCAATGTGCATTAAAACTGCATGATGTGTGTACCGACCACTGCAACCAGGCATACCACTGCTGCAAACAGCAATATATATATGTGTGTATATATTGTGAGCTTTAGCGGCTCTGGGATCGTGACTCCCGTGTTTTCAGGCAGAGAAAGAGACGGATTCCAGGTGTAAAAATACAGGGCCTCTGTATTTTATTAGCAGCAAACAGAAATACAAGTGCAAGGCATGCACAAACATAAACAAAATAAACGCCTGCCCGTCTGGGCTCTAACTAACACAGACCAACTTACTGAAAGCTTGTAAGTTTTCCCTGCTGGTTTTCCAGCATGTCTCCACCCATGACTTAAAGGTAGTCAGGTTGTAACCCCCTTAGTCAGCTACATCGACTATATACTCAGTAAATCCGGGGTGGAACATGGGGAGTGAGCACCCATCCTACTCTATTCCACTCCCCAATGAAAGGCCGCCCAGGAAATGGGGGGAAGCCATGCTAACATATTAAACCATGTTAAACATATGTCGACAGTCTAAACTGTCCACACCTTTAATTTTGGCCCCCTTTCATTCCCCCAAGGCTCCTTACCTTGGGGCATGTTTGGCACGAAAGGTTTCCCTGCCAGACCCCTGGTGGATTTACACTCCATTGTACACCCTTCCTGCTGTTGCCACCTTACAATATATATAATTTTTTATATATTGTGTTTTTATAATACATACATAGGGTGAGTGTAAAGCCCCAGGACACCCTTTAATTTCACTAATGAGAGGGATATCTGAATACCCCAGTTAGAAATGGGTGAGGGAGCCTATCGTTTAGCCTATATCTGGAACATGGCCGCCATCTTGAAGCTGCCATTTTGGATCAAGAGTGAGTTTTTTAAGGGGGGGCATGTAAAATGTCAAACAAAACCCACTTATCCAGAAATTGATTCCACAATCAAATTTCAAAATCTCTGTGGTTCAAAGTTATCAACACGAAGTTGCGGCAAAAACAAATTTTAAAGGGGGGTTTTCCCGGATTAAAACCTGCTTGTTGCTTCGGTCTTGATAAAAATAGAAGCTGGGACTTGTACCCAGGGAAAAAAAGCAGGGAAATTTAATGTTCATTTTACGGGTGCCAATCACAGCCCCCGTCTATCCTGCTCTTTGGGCCCGTAAATTGACTGAAAGGGTTTACGAATGAAGTCCCTTCATCAAATGCCGGGATGAACGGAAAGCCCCCTGAAAAAATCTGCACTTCAAAACCTGCACCAACTGGTATAGATTTTTCTACAATGACTCCAAAGCCTTCTCCAATGTAGATTTCCCTGCGGATGTGCCCCCGTGTGACCGTACCCTAAAACATCATGGCTAGGTTGTAGCTGGTCAGACCAGACATGTAAATGCACTTTCTAAAGCAATACATTGGAATTTTTTTTAGTTTGCAAAATTTAGGTTGATAAACAAACCTTTCATTTTAAAATGTGTGCAAAATTATGTTTATAAAACCAAAAAATTTTAAAACCCAAAAATACAGTGGGGGAAAAAAAATATTAGCACCCCAATTGTGCAAGGTTCTCCCCCTTTAAAAAATGAGAGGCCCGTAATTTACATCATAGGAGACCTCAACTAGAAGCAAAAGAGAAAACAAACCAAAAAAACACTTGTCTGATTTGGAAAAAATTTTTTTTGCAAATTAAAGGTGGGAAAAAAAGTATTTGTCAATAACAAGAGTCATTTCAGTACTTTGTATTACCTTTTTTGCAATACAGAGGTAAACGTTTTTGTAAGTCTTCACAAGGGTTTCCACACTTTTTCGTTAGGGTTGGCCCATCCCTCCTTTTCCGATCTAGTTTTAAGAGCATGATGTTTTAGAGCTTTTTTCTGGGCAACACAGATTTTCCCAAAATTTTTTCTAGGGGCCTAAAATCGGGGAGACTGGCAAAGCCAACCAGGCCCTTTGAAATGCTCTTACAAACCATTTCCTTTCTTTCCCGGGCCCGGGTCCCTTGGATCATTTCCCTAAAAAGATCCAGCCACATTTCATCTTCAATCCCCTTTAAACTGAGGGAAAGGAGGTTTGCCCCCAAAAATCTCACGATACAGGGCCCCATTCATTCTTTCATGTACAGGGCCC
The DNA here is from genome assembly GCA_025379985.1 of Phyllomedusa bahiana. NCBI lineage: Eukaryota > Metazoa > Chordata > Amphibia > Anura > Hylidae > Phyllomedusa > Phyllomedusa bahiana. Next base: position 142,085 of record JAODAL010004040.1, on the reverse strand, counting down.
ATCACCCTTTCCCCCTTTTGTAGAAAAACACCAAAGCATTTTTTGCCACCCCCCAAGGTTTCACAGAAGGTAGGGTTTTTTTGGGAAATGCCACTAAAAATTTCCCCTCTCCACCAAACACACGAGTTTTTTTTTTCTAAAAAACATTTTTTCTATTTTTCTTTCACCCCGCCCAAAAATACTTTCCCCCAAAACTTTTCTGGATAAACCAAATCTCTCAGCAAACTTCAGAGGGGTTCGGGAAAGGTACTGACTTAAGGGGGGGCATTTTCGGGCCCAACTGCAAACTGAGTCCCGGGCGGCGTAGTGTGTTTCTAAGGTACCTTTTTGTTACTTTTGTCCCAGTTCTTTTCGGGGTCATTCATTTGGGTCCCTCCTTGGGGTTCTGGGATTTTTTGCTCACCTTTCTTTTTGATTTTTTTGACCCCACATGGTGAAAACTTGCGTGGGCCCCAGAGGGAGAGTGATATCAGGGTCTTTTCTTTCATTTTCTAATTAATGCTCCCAAATTGACTTTTTTTCACACCAACTGCTTTCAACGCAAAATTCAGTTTTCCCATCGGGTGCGGGGCTAAAATTTTTGGTTTTTTTGGTGCCCCCTTCGAAAATTTTTTTGGGGTTTTTTCCCCCCCCCATAGGGATTTGGGGAGTGTAAACCTGTTTGGGGGTTGTGAACATGTGTTTTTTTTAAACGAAACAAGTTCAAAAAAGGGCCATTACTACGGAAATGAGGGGAGGAAAAGGGGACCCCCTTAAAGAACAAGCTGCGGGAAATGGAACCCAAAGGAAAACTCCCTTTTTGTGGGTAAACCAAAAACTTTTTTTTCCCCCAAATTAATTTAAAAAAAAAAAAAATTTTTTTCCAAATCAACAATGGATTTTCTGGATTTTTTTTCTCATTTTTCCTCATACATTTGTTGGGGTCTACCTATGATGCAATTACAGGCCTCTCCATTTTTTTTAAAGTGGGAGAACTTGTATAATTGGTGGCTGACTAAATATTTATTTTCCCACCGTATGCAGTGTTTACAGATTTTGAGCATTTGTAGCATATCTAATAAAATGTACGGCCAAGCCTACTTCCTTCCCAAAACGGGATATAAGAAATGGGAGACAAAAAGGTGCTAGATGGAAGGTAAAGCTAGTGGCTATTTCAATTTTGTTCAAGGGTTCAGTTGGGGTCCCAGCAATGTACTTAAAGTAATGAAAATAAAATATACAAATTGTCCTGCAAAAACGAGCCCTATACAACTTAGCTGACAAACTCAAAATCCATATTCATATCATATTCTGCAGAACTTCTTTTTTTAAAAAGGTTAAGGGATAGTTTTCATAAAATAAAATAAATCAAGGGGCCCGGGTAAATTTACCCTCCTTACTAATGGGTTTTTACACAAGCAAAGGGTCAATAATAAAAGGGAAAAAAGGTATTTCCCTACAAAAAATTTAAATTAAGAATATCCGGGTCCCCTATCCCCACCCCTTGTAAAAATTTAAAGGGGTGTTCTCACCATTTAGTTTCCCAAGAGTAAACAGCCAGCTTGGGAAACACTTCCGGTTAGGGTGGGGTTTTGGTTCTACTTCAAAAATCGGTAGCCCCACCCTCTGCTATTTTTTAAGCTATTCTTTTTACAGTGACATGGGGGCGGGAGGTTTGAAAAACTGTATTTGAAAAGGGCAAAAAGGCCAAAAGGGGGTTAAAGTTTTGCCCAGAAACCTTAATAAACAAATTCCGTTTTACTATTGCACTTACCCGGGAATGATGTCCCCAAAGGCCCGGACAAGCACTAAAGGCAGAGAGAGAGAAATTAGTGTAAAATCTCTATCTCCTAAACAAAGAAAAATCAGAACAGCAATGCATTTGATAATGGTCTTTATTTACCTTTGCCTACATGTTTAAAGCTAATCACAGTGGTGAGAAAAACCCAACCCTTTAAAAGTGGATTTCACACATGCTTTTTGCTGAACCCCACAAGCAGTTTCCATCCACCCCGGGCTCCTCGGGCAGGGGTTTGGTTCTATAAAGGTGATTACATATTCGCCTCTACCCTGACAAGTATGGGAGAGCTAATTTTCATTAAAAAAAAAAGCAACATGTCCCTTTCAGTTTTCCCTGGGGAAGTGAACCCATTTCCCGCTCGCTGCTCGGGCCCACCCAATCAGATGGAGACGCCATAGGGAAATGAAATTTTTAACCAAAAGCAACCTTGTGCACTCAAACCCAAAAAAACACTCTTATCCCTGACGGAGTAAAATTAACAAAGAAAATATATTTTAAAAAAATTTTTAAATTTAACATCCCTTAATCTGAAAGCTAATCTTTGAGGAAAAACCCTTTTTTGGGTTTTGAAAATTACTAAAAAGCATTTAAAGACATTTTTTTTTTTTGATCTCCAGACGCTATACCATCGCCAAACCCATCCATACTGTCAAGCTCAATACACATTTTGCCCTACTGGATATGCAGATGGATCTATTCCCCTTATGAAGGATGAAGATGTTGTTGAGGTCTTCCGAATGCAAGCACCTGTCTGGGAATTTAAATATGGAAATTTGCTTGGACACTTTGTACGTATGATTTATTCATCTCAGACACTTTTAAAGCTCCATTCACACATTGGGGCTCATTTATCAAATATTTAAAGAAGACATTTTAAGTTAGACTAACAGTCTACAACGCCACAGTTTTTCATAGGTTAAGATAGGGGGCAGTTAAAACTGTCTATCTAACGGTACCACTATTAAGTTGGCTTTGGGCTTTACACAGGGGTTTACATCCGTTTACAAGCCTTTAGGATTCCTTGGACCCAAAAGCCTTGAACACGGGGTGAAACCCCTGTAACAAGCCCCTTTCTTTTATGCCACTAACTATAGCAACCTTTTGGCGCATTTTTGCCACTCAAAATCAGCCACAAACCCTTTTACGGACGAGGGGCAAAATGCCTAGAAACCCCTCACAGAAATAAAATTTTGGGGTTTAAAGCGTGTACAAACATTATTTAAGCCGCAAATTGTGCCAGAATTCTAACGCAACTAACTTGAGAAATGTGCCGCATTATGTCTTGTAGCATTTTTTTCAGTCTTTTTCTTTTTTCTGGGGGGGAAGAGGTTCCTGGCATTTATTTAATTAAAACTCAAATCAAAAAAAATTTCTGATTCAAACAATTTTATTCAGAATAAAAAAGAAATTGAACAGAGCATACAAAAGTATCAAAGGTTAAACAATTGTCTGGAACCTTGGCGGATCAAATGATTGTCAGTTACAGGCTGTTAGGCTATGTTCACATGGCTTAATTGCGGGGCGTATTACGCCGTGTGGACGGGGGCGGGAGCGAGGGGCCGGCACCTCGTCGGTCCATAGACTATCATTACTAGCGGCGCGTATACGCCGCTAGTAATTGACATGTCACTTATCTCCCCGCCCGGCGGATTCGCTGAGCGGGGAGAGGAGACATAATCCATAGTTCTCTATGAGAACTGTGGATTACCGTAATGACAGGGCCGTATTTCAGCCCACAATTCGCGCAGTACGCCGCACATTATGGGCTGAAATATGTGCCCAAATAAGCCGTGTGAACATGGCCTTAGAGATACATAAGAAATACAGTATTAATTATACATTGTCCAGTTCCTATAGGAAACAAAACAAAAAAAAAAGGAGCAAGTGGGAGATTCACTCTCTTACGGAAGGAACGGATCTATTGATCAGGCGATCGTTTGCCTCTGCACTCGAAAAACAAAGAATGAAAATGAAAGTAAAATGAGGAAAAACAATAACATGACTCCGAAACAGTAAATAAATTCGGCAAGGGGGAGCTCCGAGGGATCGATACACAGAAGCAACCTTCATAATGTCATAGAGCAAATCAGCAATATAAGCCCTATGTCACCAGAGAGACAAGGATTCCAGAACAATACGCACATCATCTGCTGGTCACCATCTACAGTACACACCTACTTATACGAGGAGTATTCTGGGGAGGCGGTAAATTCAACCCAAGCTTTCCAGGTTTGGAGATGTTTGATCGGCAACTGTTTATCATTTGCCCTGATTTCTTCCATTCGTTGAATTGAAAAAAGTTCCTTAAACCAGTCGCTTGGAAGGGACAGTAGTGGAGCGCCACAAGCGGGGGATCAAGGCTTTGGCAGCTATTAACATAAAAACAAGCAGACTGCCCCTGAGGGTGCGGGTCGGCAGCGGGACCATTAATAATAGCAGCACCCTTGGGTCATTATTCAGGTGAACCCCTGTAATGATTTTAATAAGAGCAATGATCTTAACCCAAAAAGGTTGCAGAACAGAGCATCCCCACCAGCTATGGGTCATGGTTCCAACCGCAAATCCACGTTTCCAACAGGCACTCTGGACTGTAGGGTATATTTTATTAAGGAGGGAAGGTACCCGGTACCAACGTGAGGTAACTTTGAAATTAAGGGCCACATGTATGAAAAGTGTCTAGATCTAAAACTTACTTTTTTTCCCATAGCAACCAATCAGAGCACCCCTCTCATTTTTCCTGAGCACTATTTGGAATGAGAGGGGCAACAAAGTGAATTTCTATGGGCAACAAAGTGAATTTTAGACCTAGACAATTTTCATATATGTGGCCCTAAGTTCCTTTAGCTTGCAAGAGATCGAGGATTTGTAGGATAGAGTATACGACTGAGCCTATTCTTCCTTCGTTATGGATCCCCGTAGCATCCACTGTGATATACAGGGACAGATTGAGGTGACGACTGCACAATCAAGTCATAAATTTGAGATATCAAATGTGAAGTTGGATCTTGGGCTGTACACAGAGGTTCGAACGGGGTCAAGGCCCTGTGGAGGTTTAAGGTAGCTTTATTTATCCTGTAATAGTGATGAATCCTCAGGTAGTTGAACCAGGAGTGTGACAGGGAGCCCAGAAGGTGCACAACCTCTGATAGTGGAATCAGCCAAAAGATCTCTAAAAACTAACATTAAAATACCTAGTAGCCCACGTAAAGGGAAAATCCTGTTTCAAAAGAGCCACCAAGTCATCCTCAAGGCCCACGTTAAGCGCAACACATTTTGACAAGTTGGCTTTAAAGATGCTAATCAGCCCAAATTGAACCAGCACAGACATTAATGACGGCAACGAGGTGAGGGGTTGGGTGAGATATAAAAGCAGATCATCCGCGAAAGCTGCACATTTAAGTTGCTTGTCCTTAAGCAGAAATCCCTTAATGTCAGGGTTGGTCCTAATGGCCTGTAGGAGATGTCCCATTGTTAAAACATATAAAAGTGGCGAAAGTGGGCAACCCTGCCTGGTGCCATTTCGCATTGGGATAGGAGAGGAAAGAACACCATTAACTCTAAGTTGTACAAACGGATCATTGTAAAGGGTAATTATCCTCTGCATCATGACGGGTCCCAGGCCAATTGATTGGAGTACCTCAGGCAAAAAGATCCGGTCCACTCGATTGAAAGCCTTTTCGGCGTCTATAGAAAGTAGCATGCATGGTTTGCTAGTCGATCAGGCCAAGTGTATTATGCTGAATGTCTTGAGAGTGTTGTCCCTAGCTTCGCACGTCGGGACAAAGCCCACCTGATCCAAGTGTATCAGGTCACCCAAGATGCGACTAAGGTGCAGGGCAAGCAGCTTGGCGAAGAGCTTTGTGTCAGTATTTATCAAGGAAATGGGCCTGTAACTGGAACACAAGGAAGGATCCTTTCCTTCTTTAGGGATTATTGTTATAAATGCCTGTAAGAAAGAGGATGGGAAAGGGCACCTCTCTGAGACTGAGTTGAATGAGTCAAGCAAGGGAGAAGCCAGATCCGACCCTAAAATCATAAAAAATTTAGCAGTATAGCTGTCCGGCCCTGGACCGCTCCCCGCTGGGAGGGATGAAATCGCTTGACTTAACTCTTCCAGCGTAAAGGAATCCTCCAAAGCCTCTAACCTATCTACAGAGAGTTTAGGGAGAGCAGTTTTGGAGAGAAAGGCCTCTAAGATCTCTGGCCTAGAGGCACCAGGGGGATGCGGGAGATTATACAAGCTATGATAATACAACTTAAAGCTGTCAATTATTTCAGGAGTAGTGTGAGCCAATTTGCCTGTCCGGTCCTTAATTGAGGGGATAAACAAAGAGGACTTTTTGTCCTTAAGTGCTCTAGCTAAGAGCCGTCCTGACTTGTTAGTCCATTCATAATATTGACTTGAGCAGATCTGTCTATATCGTCTGGCCTTCCTCTCAATCAATTGGAGGATTTCGTGATGAGTCTGGGTCAGTAATCTTAAGTCTGACTCCTCCTGCTTAGTTTTGTGGGCCATTTCCATGGTGTTCAACCTGGCCAAAAGGGACTCGAGCTTGGCTGTAGCCTCACGCTTCAGCCTGGAGCCGTGCTTCACCAGTACTCCATGCATTACACATTTGAAAGATTCCCATTTGACTTGATCCGGAGTGGGATCAGATCTGTGGTCATCTATGAAATATTGAATAGTCTGCTTTAAGTCAGATAGGCAAAGCGAGTCGTTGAGCAAGGACTCGTTAAGCCTCCATGTGAATGTCTTGCGAGTCGCCTTTGGTAAGAACAATATGCAGTGAATTGGCGCATGGTCAGATAGAAGAATATTGTCAATGGAGAGGGACTTCACATTATGGAGAATCGAATGCTGTATATAAATCTAGACAATGCGGCTGTACACCTGGTGCGGGGGGGGGGGGGGGGAATAATCACGGGTATTTGAGTGGGCGATTCTCCAAGTGTCACACAACTGCATGTCCCGGAGAAGTTTTCTAATTTTATTTAATTTACTCAAGGAGAGAGCAGACCTTCCTGAGGAGGTGTCCAGGGCTGGCTGGAGGGCCAGATTAAAGTCCCCGCAGACTATAATTGCACCTAGTGCAAACTCATTCAAGTCGTCCAGAGTTTTGGTTAGAAAGAAAAGTTGCCCATGATTTGGGACATATGCATTGGCAATTTGGCAATTTTATAGGTATTGCCTAGTATGTCGCATTTAACTAAGATGAACCTGGCCTCTTCGTGTTCCTTAGCCTCTAAGATGTGGAGGGGGGAGGGGACTTATGGAACAGAATCGCCACTCCTTTGGTTTTGGTGTCTTTGTTACTACTCTGGCACCAGGCAGGGTAATATTTGTTTTTCCAGGTCAACAGGTGACCACGAAGGAGATGCGTTTTCTGGATACATAGAATCTGGGTTCTAAGCCTATGCATATGGTATAAGATCTGGGCACGTCTCTCTGGTATATTAAACCCTTTTACATTGAAAGAGCAGACTTGTCTAGGATCAGCACTCTCGCTCCCATGAGTGCCCAAGCCGACGAGTAATGAAAGATAACAAAGTTCGGGGTGAACATGGAAACCATAAAGCACCATTACATATCGAGAATGGCAAACAATCTAAAAGTAGCAGCAAAAAAATTACAGCAGATTAGCAGACATCGCTTAGACCCAACCCTATGGGGAGGAGGTGACTGTCTGCATCAGGAACACAGAGCAATAGTGTATAACCATATACATCAGGTAAGAAACAGTAATACGGTCAAGAACACTAAATGTTGTTAGGACCGAATATAAGAAATCAGGAAAAACATACAGTTCGGGGAAATGCAATCTTCCGCTAGTCTGTAAGAGCCACTGATCCCATCTCATAGGATAATGCCAAAATTTTTCAGTGTGGTCTGAGACCAGTAGACTAGTGTTCCCCCTTCGTGGTGAATGGAACCGCTCTGGGGGAACAGATATAGATACAATGAAACCTAAGAGGGTGCTTAGCGAGAATAGTCGTCAACCAACACGCCAAGGGGGAAAAGGAGAAGAAAAGGAGGGAAAGAGGAGAGAAGCAAAAAAAAAGGGGGGGGGGAGGAAAGAGGGGATCTAAGAGTAAGAGAGACGCTAGACGGGCAGAGAAAAAAGGAGGGGCAGAAGAACCAAAGCTCGGCATTTGACTCGGAACTTTTGGCTCTATCCTACCAAAACGGACAGTGACTATTAGTTAAGTGGTAGACACATCATAAGAAAAGTCCTGAGAGATGGCTCACGGAACGTGGGGAGGAAGGCTTCTCTGTGATAGATCCCTCATGCTCTCCTGACTGGGAGGAATACCTCGGGATCTTGTGTGTCCTTTGGGGTTTCGGGATCCCCGTTGACTCTGGGCATGTAGGAGAAGTCGCTTGCAGCTTAGATAAGCCACCAGGTGACGGGGCGAATAGGGAGACCCTCTCTGGAAGAGGGACATACGGAAGAACAAGGGCCTCCAGAAAAGATAAGTTTGCCGGATTGCATAGGATGATAAGCTCTTCTCTACGACGAACCTGTAATGCGAAGGGGTAGCCCCAGCAATACGGGATATGATGGGATTGGAAAAGAGTTGCCGCAATGTGCACTTAGAGAGATCAGGGAAGAAGGAGAGTTTGGCGCCCTCATAGAAGAGGTCCTGGGAGAGTCTCGCCTTCATTATCCGTTCCTTAACTGCGTAATAGTGGATCCGACAAATGACGTCACGAGCATGGGAAGTGTCTTGGCTCGGCAGTCTCAAAGCCCTATGGGCTCGATCCAGTTCAATGTGATCATCTTATTTCCTCCCCAGCAAAGATTTAAAGAGCTTGCTAAGGGTCAGGAGGAGATCCTGAGGCTTGATGGATTCGGGTAGCCCCTCGATTCTAACGTTATTTAATCTATTCCTGTTCTTAAGATCGTCCATCTGCTCCACCATCGTCTGGTGAAGGATTCTCTGGGTTCAGAGCGACGCTTGTAGGTCAGCGATGGAGTGTTGGACCGTCTTCTGGAAAGATTCCAGAGATTGGACTGTAATGAAGGGACAAAACATCAGATTTCACTTCATGCAGGTCCTGCCGCCATGCTGCTTTTAGATCTTGAGCCAAGGCTGATAGGTCACTTTTAACAGGCAGCAGGGGCAGTAGCGCTTGCAGCTCCGGATGACCTTTGAGTGTTGCTAAAGCATCCTCAGTAGAGATGGCAGATCGTGCGTACGTATTCCCCTGAAGTGCAGGTGATTCAGAGCCGGGAGCATGGTCTCTGTTAGAATACATGGCACTAGCAGGGATGCAATCATGAGACCAGAGCCCAGAGGGATATTGTGAGGACTGGCAAAGCGCAGGGGAGGCATGAGGGCTATGTGGCCGTCGCCCAGGACACTGCCTCCTGAGTTGCTGGCAGCATCCATCTTGTGCCTCAGACTGGCTGGATTAGGGAGCCAAGTGGGCGCTGATGGCTAGGCAGTATGGACACCTCTGGGGCTTGAAGGGGTGCCAGGAGATGAAGGCTGCTCTATTATGGGCAAACTGTCCGCTGCTCGTGTGGATCCCAGCGAGCTCACAGGGTCAGCAGATAGCAACTGAGCAGGTCGGCCTCCCAGTGTGGTGAGCGGGGTGTGTGGAGCAGCGCCGTGTGGCACCTGCGACTGACCTGCTTCCTGTAATGGCGGCTCCACGTGGTGCGCAGGGGATCCCCTTGTGAGTGCCTGTGCAGGCTTCGAGCGGGCATAGAGCTGGCGGCTGGGAGCAGCGGAGGAAGGGTGCTGTGTCGTCACCTGCCGATCGAGGTGCAGAGGCTCCGGGTCTGCCTTCTCTGCTCCAGGAGAGGTGCACACCTCCGGCTGTTCCCACGGGGAAGTTGTCCAGCAGCATAAAGTAGTTAAAAATAGGCACAGTGGCTTCCACGGGTGTAGAGGGGGTCTCCTCTTTCTTTCTCAGCCATCTGGGTCCCATAGTGGAGGCAAGATATCCCCTAATAAGCATTGGTCCTGAGCAGAGCTCAGCTATGCCCGTACAGCCAGAAGCATGCTAGGCCATGCCCCCCTCCCCCTTTCTTTTTTTATAAATGCTGTAATTTTTGTAGCAGTATTTCAGCCACTGTTTTTTTTTTTTTATAAAAGCTGAGAGTGAATCCACAGAGATCGGAAAATATACAGTTATGTCCATATACATTTGGACACTGACACAAATTTTGTTTTTTGTACCTGTTTACTGAAACTTATTCAAGTTATAGTTATATAATCGACATAAAGTCCAGAGTTTCAGTTTTCATTTGAGGGTATCCTCATTAAAATTGGATGAAATAATGTAAAATAATGATAAAGGCAGCAAAGCTGGAGACAGAAAGACGTATTGCCATAGAAAGTAAAACCAACCCCAAAATAATTTTTAATTCTATAAATAGTAAAAAGATTAAAACAGAAAATGTTGGTCCTTTGAAAAGTTCTGAGGGAGATATGGTTGGAGGGTGATGAGAAAAAAGCAAACCTATTAAACAATTTTTTCTCCACTGTATTTACTGAGGAGGATGACCTTGCTGTTGATGAGCAGAGGTATGAGGTAAATGCCAGCTTAAATGTTTCCTGTCTAACCCAGGAAGAAGGGCAGCTCCGCCTTAAGAAGATTAAAATAGACAAATCCCCAGGTCCTGATGGTATACACCCCCGTGTCCTAAGGGAGTTAAGTAATGTCATAGATAGGCCCCTATTCTTAATATTTATGGACTGTATATGATGGGGTATGTCCCAAAGGATTGGCGCATAGCAAATGTGGTGCCAATATTCAAAAAGGGGTCAAAAAGTGATCCTGGAGACTATAGGACGACAAGCTTAACCTCTGTTGTGGGTAAAATGTTTGAAGGTTTTCTAAGAGATGCTATCCTGAAAATAAATGTATAACGCTGTTCCAGTGTGGGTTTATGAAGGATCAGTCCTATCACACTAATCTCATCAGCTTCTATGAGGAAGTTAGTTCTAGACTTGATCATGGTGAGGCACTGCATGTCATATATCTAGATTTTTATAAAGCATTTGATACGGTGCCACATATAAGGTTGGTAAATAAAATGAGAATGCTTGGACTGGGGGAAAATGTGTACAAGTGGGTAAATAACTGGCTCAGTGATAGAAAACAAAGGGTGTTGATTAACAATACATACTCAGACTGGATCCATGTTACTAGTGGGGTACCACAGGGTTCAGCATTGGGCCCTATTCTTTTTAATATTTTCATTAATGATCTTACACAGGGATTGCACATTCTAATATTGATCTTTGCAGATGATACTAAGTTCTGTAAAGTAATCAACACAATAGAGAATAATGTGTTATTACAAAGGGATCTGGATAAGTTGGAAATGGCAGATGAGGTTTAACACAGATAAATGCAAGGTTATGCACATGGGGAGGAAAATTCCTTTCCATGATTACATGTTAAACCGAAAAACGCTGGGAAAAAGTGACACGGAGAAGGACTTGGGAATCCTAGTGGGCAGTAAACTTAAATTGTAGCAGCCAGTGTCAGGCAGCAGCTGCCAAGGCAAATAGGATTATGGGGTGTATTAAAAGGGGCATAGATGCACATGATGGGAACATTATTCTCCCATTATACAAGTCACTGGTTAGACCACACATGAAATATTGTGTACAGTTTTAGGTACCAGTGCACAGGAAAGACATTGTGGAGCTTGAACAGGTACAAAGGCGGGCAACAAAAATAATAAAAGGACTGGGTGGACTGCAATACCAAGAAAGATTAGCAAGATTAGGGATATTTAGTTTAGAGAAAAGACGGCTTTGGGGGGACATAATAAATATGTTTAAATATATTAAAGGTCAATATAGAGATCTCTCCCAAGATTTATTTATACCCAGTATTGTATCAAGAACAAGGAGACATCCTCTATATTGAGGAAAGAAAGTTTCTTCATAAACATAGAAAGGGATTCTCTACTGTTAGAGCAGTGAGACTGTGGAACTCTCTGCTAGAGGAACTTGTCATGGTGAATTCAATAACAGAGTTCAAAAAGGGTCTGGGTGTATTTCTGGAGCATAATTTAAAAATCAAAAACCGTCTGTAAAAACGTCTGTCAAACTTTACAATGGACCTATATGGATCAGCAGTCCCCACTGCACGGATTATCCGCCGGACGTTTTTTTAGACCACCGGCGGTTCGAAAAACAAAGAACATGTTCATTCTTCCGGCCGGTTTTCAGGCGGAATATGAACGAATCTATGTGAAGGAGGAGGGCTTTTCTCCACAAACAGCAGCCGTGTGCACGGCTGCAAAACAGACCGAATGTTGGTCGGATAATCCGACTAGTATTTGCTCTCTGTCATGGGGACAGGCCCTTAGGGCGCATACGCGCGGCAATGGACAAATACCGGTCGGTTTATCCGGCCGGTATTTGTCCGGTTTGTGTGCCATGCACACGGCCGCGGGGGGACAGCTTACCGGTCGGTTTATCCGGCAGGTATTTGTCCGGTTTGTGTTCCATGCACACGGCCGCGGTGGGACAGCTTTTCTCCGCGAAGAGCGTTGAAAAGCCCTCCCCCTTCACATTGACATGCACATATTCCGTCCGAAAACCGGACGGAAGAATGTGCATGATCGATGTATTTCGGGTGGCCCGCGGGCGGAAAAACTGCCGGGCGGAAAACCTGTGCAATGGGGACTACTGCACGGGTTTTCCATAGGAGCCCGTTGGGCTCATTTTCGGCCGGTTTTTCAGGCAGTCTGCAAAACCTCAAAGCGCCTGAAAAACTGGCCGAAAACCCGTGCAGTGGGGACATGCCCTTAGGGTGAGTTTACACGGCAAAGGACAAAAACAGCTCTGTTTTGACTTCAGCAGAACCGTTCATTACAAACGGTTTTTGGACCGCTTCTAACACAAAAACCGGTCGGTTTTTCTGCAATTTTGTTTTTTGGATCTGTTTTTGTCACTGATTTTGTCCAGGTTTTCCCAGCAGTTTTTTGACTGTTTTTAAGCAAAAAAGTGTACTGAGTGCAAAAGTATTTCTGATTGGTGCAAGAAACCATGCAATTTATTTTTTTATCTTCACAATTTAACAATGATGCACAAAGGCCAACTTTTTCACTTTAAGCACATGTGCATGTTAACTGCATAAAAATTTAGTTAGTTTAGGCTAAAAAGAGGATTTATAGACTTCATATGAGACTCTCGGATTATCCGATCGGTATTTGCTCTGCTTTGGGGTCGTGTACATAGCCGCAGTTGGATGGCTTTTCTCCATGATTTGCGGAGAATAGCTCTCCCCCTTCACATTGACAGGTTCGTGTTCATGTTTTTGGGTGGAAGAATGAACATGTTCAATGTTTTTCGGACTGCTGGCGGTCTAAAAAAACATCCAGCGGAAAATCCGTGCAGTGGGGACCGCTGCACAGATTTTCCATAGAGGTCCCTGATAAAGTTTGACAGCCGGTTTACAGTCGACTTTCAAAACCGAAAAACATCTGTAAAACCGGCTGAAAAACCTGCCGTGGGGACATGCCCTATGGAGGAGCATTGCTTGCAGGTTTTCAGACGGTTTCTAAAACCGCAAACCGTCTAAAAACAGACCAAAAACCCTTGCCGTGGGGACATGCCCTAAAGAGCAGATCTTATATCCTGCTTTTGCAGACACGCTTCCCTAGTTACCGGCCACCTCTCTTTGCTCTAATAGGCTCTACCAGTGGCCCTTATCGTGAAAGATACATTACTTACTTACAAACATTAACCCTTTAGAGCTCAAACCTTCTGCACTTATGTCACTGGCTCAGCTAGGAATAGCAGAAGTGATATGTCAATCACTTCTATAGAACCACCCACAGCCTAACCAGGAAGTGAGAGCCTGAAGCTGCCTGTGGCTCTGTAGAAATGCATTTTTTATTATCATTTTATTTAACATTAACTACTTTTTTAATAAGAGAAATTTTCTTTTATTAGTCTCCAGCATTTTACATGGTGGATTACCAAATACTGGCATAGCTGATTCCATTACTTCTCACTTCCTCTGTTCAAGGCTGGGCTCAGTGATACAACAGGGCACACACAACATTCCTATTCCCCTAATAGTTGGACCCCTAATAAAAAAAAACTGTATTTTAGGCATATGCTCAGTTTATTTGCTATAAACAATTCTCATTATATTCACAAATGTGCCCACGGAGCTTCATTATCCAAAAAGTGTACTTTTAGCATAAGTGTGGCTAGGATGGGTTGCCATTTCATTATTATTTCACTGCACTTAGAGAGAGATTAGAGTGTTTCTATCATAAAGGTGGCGTAAGTTAGTTAGGACTTACTATTTGTACTACGGTATATGTTCTTCAGATTAAATATCTCTTGTTGCTTTTTTTGCACAGAAAATAATGCATGATGCCATTGGTTTCCGGAGCACATTGACTGGAAAGAATTACACAGCAGAATGGTATGAACTCTTCCAGCTGGGTAATTGTACGTTCCCATATCTTAGGCCCGAAATAGCGGAACCATTCTGGTGCAACCAAGGAGCAGCATGTTTCTATGAAGGAATAGTTGATCAGTACTGGAAAACTAATGGGACCTTAGTTCCAGTAACAACAATATCAGGTAAATGGAAACACAAGGTTTATCTTAAAGTGAGGTTCCCATTTCTGAAATTTACTTTGTGTTAATAGGATATAAAAAAAAAATCACATTAAAATTGGATATTATTTACAAAAAAAACCACAGAAAAACAGCCATGCTCACAGCTCCATGACTGGGCAAAAAACATTCCTAGTAGGAGGCAATATAGCCCCAGTGCTACGTGGGAAAAATTGCACTGATGCAGGATATTGATGAACAATTGCTCACACATCTATCCATGAAGGAGGCAATTGCTTAGTAAAAAACTGCACACTAGATAAGAACCAGTTCACACTAGTATGCAGAAAAGCCAAAGCACCATGCAGCGGAGATTACTTAAATGCAAAAATACTGAACAATCACTGTCACAACTACTGTCCAAGAGGTGGGTGATTGCTTTAGAGTTGCACATAAATAAGCCTTATATAGGACGCTTGTATGTAGTATTACCGTGGAGCAAGTCGAGTCTGTATTTTGTGTTGGGCAACCTGCCCCATCGAATAGTAGGGGCATCTTCATTGATTGAAAGCCAGCATGGTGCACCGTATAAGACTGTCTGATCGACACCCTATAAAAGCTTTATTTATGTGCAATTGTAATACTAGTAATCATCCCCTTAAAGGGGTTTTTCCACGATCTCATTTCATACCTCCTACGTTCAGCTCTATGTGCTCAGAAGAGGGCGTGTGTGATTTGTTTGAATTGCATGTCATGTGACCCAGGAGAATGACATCACCAGGCCTTTCCTCTCTGTAGTCAAAGGTCTGTTTATGTGAAGCATTGTGAGTAGCTGAGAGGTAAAGTTTTTGCCTCCTGGCACAAGGGTCCTAGGTTCAAATCCCTGCAGGAACCAAACCTGTGTTGTTATTTTTTTTTTCTCTTTATCAATGCACATACCTCATTGAGGATTTTTTTTTTTTTTTTACAATGTTTGACTAATTACTAAGGAGTACAGAGGACAGGAGTAGAGTGACAGCACCTGGGGTTGTCTGCCTGAGAGGAGAAGTGATGTCTGAGCATGTGCGACCAGGACTGAGGAGCTCTCGGCCCTGGTCGTATACCCTGGAGACGAGTTGTAAACAATGGATCACTAAAGGAGCAGCTAAGACAAAAACGGTGCAGAATTTTTAATAATAATGAATGGTAAATATATTTGTTATTTCATTTGCAAGCTTCCCACGTCAATTTTACTTCGTGGCAAAACCCCTTTAAGGATAGTAGGTGTTTGAGTGTTGTTTTCAGTATTTTTGCATTTAAAAAATCTCACCTGTATGGTACTGTGGCTTTTTTGCATACTTGTATGAACTGGTCTTTATCCAATGTGCAGTTTTTTTCTAAGCAATTGCCCCGATCATAGATAGGTGTGTGAGCAACTGCTCATCAGGAATCAATACCTGTGAAACACCCCCACGTAAAACAGGGGCTATGTGGAATACCACTGCGAATAGTTTTTATGTCCAGTCATGGAGAAGTAAGTATGGTCCTGTTTCTGTGGGGGTTGTTTCTTTGTTGAGAGGGAATGCATTAAATGTCTGACGGGTGTGGGTTCTAAATCTGGGATCTGCACCACTCTTGAGAACGGGCCCTGTTTGTCTTTGTGTAGAATGAAGAGGAGGTTGTGTTTTTGCAGCACCCTTTTCATTTTAGTCGGAGTACCATACAAGCACAACCTTCTCTCCATTTTAAATGAAGACTTTCGAGGGCCTGGTGTAATGGTAAGTGGAAGTCCCACCTCTGGACATTGATGGCTTACTTTGTCCGTTAATTTGGAGTTTGAGGTGTAATCTGAGAGGGAAACATGACTTGCATATTTATATGATCAGTCATTTTAAAATCCTGTATACAATCAATAGAATCAGTATGCAAAGGCTGACTTTACCCAAAATATAACGTTGTTTGGAAGTTAGTAGTTTACTAAAGCTTGCTGTTCATGGGTCAAACTCCGCTTAATCCAATGAGCATTTTTACTATTTGTCTTCTACTTGATTGTGGAGGAGGTATTATGTCAAAATTTCTGTAATGATTGCAATCATTTTTCTGTAGAAATTCATTCCCATCATTTCATATATGATTTTGGTATACTGTAACATACATATTTCTTTTTACAATGTTTGCATGCCATTTAATAAGTAGAAGAAACCTAGAACAAGATCTAAACTATTTATGACGAATTAAATATATTCACGTCATATATTCAAAAGCATGGTATATAAAAATATTATCTTTACTTCAAAATTCTTTAAAACATAACAAGGTATAGCACTTTGAGGAAAACATTTTAAACTTTTTCATTCAAAGCTATGCATAAAGTCCAACATTTTCAAAATATTCGTCACGCACTCATCCCCATGTGATACATAACATACGGTTAGGTTTCCATAACTGGAATCATAGTAAAAGTTCCGAGGCGATATGGAGCTGTCTGCAATCCATGCAAAGACCCGATGTTTCAAAAGTAACCTTTCTTTGTCAAGCATGCTTGGATTGCAGATGGCTCCATATCTCCTCGCAACTTTTACTATGATTCCAGTTATGGAAACCTAACCGTATGTTATATATCACATGGGGATGAGTGCATGACGAATATTTTGAAAATGTTGGACTTTATGCACAGCTTAAAAAGTTTAAAATGTTTTTCCTCTTAGTGCTATACCTTGTTATGTTTTAAAGAATTTTGAAGTAAAGATAATATTTTTATATACCATACTTTTGAATATATGAAGTGACGCTGTTTGGGCTTGGAGGTGGCCCTTATTGCATGGTTTCGCCCACACTGTGAATAAGGTTGTTTCTATTCTAAAGCAATTACATATATTTCCATTGATGGAACTGATTGGTTTATTCCCATACATTTAACAAGAATCATATCGAATGGACTCAAATGTATGCTGTGCAAACCTGAAGCCATAGATTTCCATCCAGTAATTGTAATCTGCCAGAGCTACAATGCAATAAGTGTTTCTCCCAGTCTTTGATGATTGCAACATATGGATAACACATTAATATACATTTGTGAGTTTAGCAGAAGGAGCATCACAAATAGCACAGAGATGTATTGAGAATTATGCAGATATGTTTAGTAATTTAATTTAATCTTTTCAACACTTTTGTAGTCCATAAAGTTAATCCCATAAAAAATATTTAATTTTTCCAATTTAACTTAAAAAAGTGTTTTTATTTGTTTTGATTTCTTGAGGCTCCATCTTTAATGAGCTGGCAAAATGGATTCAAGAGGATAACAACACTGGCATTTATTATGAGACCTGGAATGTGCAGAAATCATTGCGCTCTAACTCATCTCTGTGGTTTGAGTCATACGACTGCAGCAAGTTTGTGCTCCGAACTTACCACAAGCTTTTCCAGCTGGGGGCCACATTTGAGAGAAATGTACAAACAAACTATACCCGCTTAGTCCTGATCAGTGGAGAACCTATGTATCTAGGAAACGGAAGCTCAATCTTTGGCCCTCTAGGAGATAAGTCTTTGGCGTCTAAAATTCGAAAATTTTACTTCCCTTACAGAACCCATCAATCATTTAAAGAACTTTTCTTGAGTATTCTAGATATATTTGGCAAGGTTGTTGTAGACAAGACGTTTTATCTGTATTATAATTCTGAATACTGGTATTTACCTATGAAGCCTCCTTATGTTAGGGTAACATATGAGGAAATACCACTCCCATCCAGATAGCAAAGTAAGTTTGTATAGTCAGAAATCCCACATTAGCCCTTGTTGCAGTATGAAAATTTGAAGTCCATTTCTACTAAGAACACATTGAGGTGATATACCAAAACTACTGCCAGAGAAAAGTGGAAGAGCTGCCCACAGCAACTAATCGGGTAAGAAAGGAAGACCTCAATAGGGCCCTTGAGCCTTGAGCGGCAGCGTATAACAGATACAAACATATTTTGACTGGTGTAAGCATAGTTACATCTCCTAAATGATCCTCACCCAGGTAGAAAGTCAACTGGTAGCTATGTACATTAACCAGTTCCTGACCAAGTTGTTTACTCTCCTTCCTGACACATTTTCATTTTGTTGTTGTACATGTGGGTTTAAACGCCATAATGCTTTTTCACTCTGTTATTTTACAATTTTTTTCGCCATTTGTTTCCAAAATACACTTTATTTGTAATTTCTACATTAATATATCATATACTGAAGTATTAGGAAAACCATTAAAAATAAAAAAAATCTGTTTTTCTCATTCAGTAAAAAAAAATTTATAGCAAAAAGTTTACTAAAATAAGTTTTTTCATTTTTTGTATCACTTTTTGGTTCTGAGGTTTTTTTATGTAGGTGATTTATAGTTTTTAGGATTGTTGGGATGGGGGTAAAAGTTGTGTTTTGGCCTGTTTTGCTGATTTTTTTTTTGTGTGTTTGTCAATTTATTGATACATTTCCAGAGGAGTAGGAGAGGAACTGTGCTCTTCAAATAATTCATGAAAAATGCACATATTTGGTAAAAAATTCATGAATGCTAATGTATCCTCTTTAAGCTTGTATACCCTGCAAAACTACAAGCTATCTGCAAACATATACTGTATAGTAATAATTAAGCTGCATGTGTGCTTTTATTACTTTAAAGATGGGTCTTTATTAGTTTTTGCAGAATAAAATTACAGTGACAAGTTTGAGGGTTTTTTTGGAACTCTTCAAACAAAAAAAAATTGGATGAGAAGTTAATTTCTGTGGTATGCTGGTAAGAGATCATTTTATATGATACAAAAAGTTTTCCGTTTTACGTCCAAGTAAATTTGCTAATAAAAATGATAATCAGCCTTAGCAAAAGTCAAACATTTAAGGCTCTTGCTGCACACTCAAGTGCACATTTAGCCAGTGTATTTACATAGCAATTTCCTAAAATTACCATTGGTCTCATTGCCATTTACTGCTACAGCTTTGTAGGAAATTTGAAATTCTTGTCAGGTTTCCCTCTTATTTGTCTGCCTACTAGTCTGCAACCTATGATTTAAACTTCCTTTTCAGTTGAGAGATTCTTATCAATATTAAATGTTTTTAAATAATTTCCTTCTTCCTTTGGGTATCAAGCAGATTTTTATAATGTTTACACACAAATATACTAGTGCATCTAAAAAAAATTAGAATATCATTAAAATTAAAGGGATTCTCCAGGACTTTCTTTTTATTTGTTTCAAATTCATACTGTAATGAGTCTATACAAATTATGGGTTTCTCTATTTGACTTAAATTATTATCAATTATCTTTTCTGTGATATTCTAATTTTTTGAAATGCACTAGTATATATATATACAGTGGGGGGAAATAAGAATTTGATTTTCTGGTGATTTTGCAAGTTTTCACACTTCAACAAAGAATGTAGAGGTCTCTAATTTTTATTGTAGGTACACTTCAACTGTGAGAGATATAATCAAAACCCCACCCCCCAGAAATTCACATTGTATGATTTTTAAATAATTAATTTCCATTTTATTGCATGAAATAAGTATTTGATACAATAGAAAAACAGAACTTAATATTTGGTACAGAAACCTTTGTTTGCAATTACAGAGGTCAGACGTTTCCTGTAGTTCTTGACCAAGTTTCCACACACTGCAGCAGGGATGTTGGCCCACTCCTCCATACAGATCTTCAGATCTTTCAGGTTTCGGGGCTGTCGCTGGGCTACATTGAGTTTTAGCTCCTTCCAAAGATTTTCGATTGGGTTCAGGGCAGGAGACTGGCTAGGCCACTCCAGGACCTCGAAATGAATCATCAGCACCAAGGTCCTCACTTTCAAAACATGGACCTCTCCATGCAATAAACGCCCATAGGTAGGTAGCCAGAACCTCACATTCAATAGTCCAAAACAATGTCCAAACAAGGCGTCAGCATTATGTCCTTTTATTTGTAAGAATCCCAAGTACAAAAGATGTGCAACGTTTCAACTCTTAAAGGGGTTTTGCCAAGATCTAATGTTGACGTGGAATACTCCAAAATGGCTATTTAATCACTTTTCTAAATATATGTCATTAAAAAAGTGAAGCCTCTAAGAGCTACAGCCTGACTAAGATGCCCTTAGTTTCCTGACAGTTTACATTAGACATGACCAGGAGCTGACAGGAGCTGATCTGGCCGCACTTGCATTGTTTGCACTTCTTATCTGATGGCAGGGAATATGAGCTTAGAAAGGACTGGGGAGAAAAGATCGTGTGTCTTTTGTATAGAGAATCCACTGGTTGTAATGTAATTATCTGAGTAAACATGCAGACACTCCCTGGATCTCTGCTCAGCCCTCCCCCCCCTGCAGCAGTTTGTGAACAAATGAAACTGTTCATTCATTTGCTCACAGAGCTTATCTTCTCTCCTGAGCAGATAAGAGGGAGAAACTTGTGCACAATACAGTTAACCCCTGTATAACATGTTTGCTCAAGTACAGAGACTGAGTATCAGGAACGTGCATTGGAGATGGAGTGATGACATCACAGAGGAGGTACTTGTTTTTTTAAACACAGAAACACAACGCTCCTTTTTCAAGCCTCAAGAAGGGAGTATCAGTCTGTTAGGTGAGGAACTCACTTCTTGGAAAAAACCCTTTAAAGAGGAATTTTTCTCAAGCATAAAAACAGTGTCAAGATACAGAGTATATATCCCATAAAGGCGGTTCCCTTAATGCATATTCAACCAAACATATATGGATACACACCGTGAAATGAACATATAAATAAAGACAATGTGATCTATCCAGTTAAGTGCTAGAAGTGAATTAAGCTGACAAAACCACTATCCAGTCATGAAAACTATACCCGGAGAAGATAGACAAGTGGAACCAGTGGATATCTCACATTGCGACCGGCGTCTATTAAACTCTACTGCGCATGTCCAATTTAGTTGCGCATATCTGTTCCATGTTTGGCCTCAGATCATTACTGCACATGACAGTTGTCCACAATCTGCAATCTCTATATTGCTACTCGCTTATTTGTCCATATAGATGTAGTACACATTCTACACATTATATATTGACCTTGCCTGTTTGCCACCTGTCCTGACCGTCTGCCCGTCTCTGACCACCAACCTCAGCCGCCTGTCCTGACCTCCTGCCTGTCCCGGACTACATCTCCAGTTTACGATTCTGTACTACGCACTACCCCGGCCGCCATCGCAGGCAAGTCACGTCAGGGGGCGCGACCTGGTAGCCTCACGCCGCAGCAAGTCCATCCCGCTTTGCGGCGGGCTCTGGTGAATACCGGGGGCTACTTAGACTCCGCTCCCTGGCGTGGCTTAACTATCATCGCTTGCGGTGGTCCAGCGAATCAACTGTTCTATTATAGATCAATCTGGCCATGGATTCCACCAGGGTACCCTTGCCTGATCTCCGGGACGTCACGACGGCCGTCGCCCAGCAGAGCCAGCGTATTGACCAGCTAGCGGCCTTGATGCAGAACCTTGCGGCTCGTCTACCTCCGCCTGCGGCTGCTGCCGCCACGCCAGCACCAGTTGCTCCTGCAGCCATTTCTCTACCTGCTCCTGCACCAAGACCATCTCTGCATCTGCCGCTCCCCTCACGCTATGATGGAGACCCTAAGAAGTGCCGTGGCTTCATCAGTCAATGCTCCATCCACATTTAAAGTTGGGGCATCAATTCCCTACCGAGCGGGCTAAAGTGGCCTTTATAATTAGCCTCTTATCTGGGGAAGCCTTGGCCTGGGCCACTCCGCTATGCGACCGAGGAGATCCGTTGACGGCAAATCTGCAAGCCTTCCTCCAGGGGTTCTGCACCGTCTTCGAGGAGCCTGGCCGCACCGTCTCCGTCAGAGCGACTCTACTGTGGGTCAGTACTCCGTGCAGTTCCGCACCCTAGCCTCAGAGCTGGACTGGAATAATGAGGCTTTAGTGGCGACTTTCTGGGCGTATTAAAGACGAGCTCGCTGGTTGGGACCTGCCCTCCATTCTGGACGAACTGATTCGCTTAGCCACCCGAATTGATATTCGGTTTGCCGAGAGACAACAAGAGCTCTGCCTCCAACGGGAGGTCACCCGACCCCGCCAGATACCTCGTCTGGCTCTAGTTTTCAGACGACCTCCACTTCCTTCGCCAATGGTTCCTGAGGACGAACCCATGCAGGTCGAGGGAGCCCATCTGACCCAGGAAGAACATTTGCAGCGTCGTCAGAGAAAGCTGTGCTTCTTCTGTGGCGGTTCTGGCCACTACATTGGGGACTGTCCGGTGCACCCGGGAAACTCTCGCACCTAGGGCTCACAGGAGAGGCATCCATAGGTGTCAGAGCGGCCTCTCCCGGTCTGACCATTCTCGTTCTATGTGGAGTTTCGCTGGACAGCACCTTTCAAGCCACCGCCTTCCTTGATTCGGGGTCCGCCAGAAATTTTGTAAGCCACGCGCTAGTGTCAAAATTTCATCTCCCGGTGACCCCTCTGCAGAAACCCATCTTCCTCTCTTCCGTCAGTGACGAATGCCTAAAGGACGCTATTCCGTTCTGCACTGCGCCCCTCACCTTGCAGATTGGCGCCCTACACAAGACTCTGAGACTTCTTGTTATGCCTCGCTCCTCTTCTGAAATTCTCCTGGGTCACCCTTAGTTGCAAGACTATGCCCCGACCTTAGACTGGAACACGGGCGAGATTATCCGTTGGGGTCCCACGTGCCACTCACGATGCCTTCCGCTAATCCATCCAGCTCCACGGCCCGCCTCTGTAAAGTCTGCAAAGCCTCTGCCGGGTCTGCCCACTCCTTACCAGGATCTAGCCTACGTCTTTTCCGAAAGGCTAAAACTCTTTCCCAGTACCGGCCGTTCGACTGTCCTATTGACCTGCAACCCGGTAGTACTCCTCCCCGAGGCAGAGTCTATCCTCTTTCGGTCCCGGAGACTAAGGCGATGTCGGAATATGTCCAGAAGAATCTCCGTAAAGGCTTTATACGCAAGTCTTCCTCGCCTGCGGGGGCCGGTTTTTTCTTTGTTGAAAAGAAAGATGGTACTCTCCGGCCCTGTATCGATTATCGGGGACTCAATAAAATCACTATGAAAAATCGATACCCCTTGCCTTTAATCTCGGAGCTTTTTGATGGCCTGTATGGCGCACAAATTTTTTCCAAGTTGGATCTACGCGGAGTGTACAACTTGATTCGTATTCGTGAAGGCGACGAATGGAAAACGGCCTTTAATACCCGAGATGGCCATTTTGAATATCTCGTCATGCCATTTGGCCTCTGCAACGCTCCGGCGGTGTTCCAGAATTTCGTCAACGAGATCTTCCGCGATCTTCTCTACGTCTGTGTTATCGTCTACCTAGATGACATCTAAATCTTCTCTCCGGATCTAGAGACTCACCCCCACCACGTCCGCCAGGTGCCCAGACGTCACCATAGCCATCAGTTATATGCCAAACTGGAGAAATGCTTGTTTGAACGCACCTCGTTGCTCTTCCTCGGGTACATGGTCTCGGATCAGGGTCTCCAGATGGATCCCTCTAAGCTTTCAGCGGTCTTACAGTGGCCTCGACCAGTGGGCCTTCGGTCCATCCAACGCTTTTTGGGGTTTGCAAACTATTACAGACAGTTCGTCCCGCATTTCTCCACGCTCGTGGCCCCCCTGGTGGCCCTTACGAAAAAGAATGCCAACCCTAAATCCTGGCCTCCAGAAGCCCAAGAAGCCTTTGATCGCCTTAAATCAGCATTTGCTTCAGCTCCTGTTCTGTCTCGTCTGGACCCCCAGAGTCCGTTTGTCCTAGAAGTGGATGCCTCCTCAGTAGGTGCAGGCGCTGTCCTCCTTCAGAAGTCCTCCTCTGGGAGACTGCGTACTTGCGGCTTCTTTTCCAAAACTTTCACCCCAGCCTAAAAAAATTATACTATCGGTGATCGCAAACTACTGGCCATTAAGTTAGCCATAGAAGAATGGCGGCACTTGCTGTAGGGGGCTGGCCATCCCATCGATATCTACACCGATCATAAAAATCTTCTTTATCTTTAGTCTGCTAAACGACTGAATTCTCAACAAGCCAGGTGGTCGCTCTTTTTCGCCCGCTTTGATTTTCTCCTTCACTTTCGGCCAGCTGGGAAGAACATCAAAGCGGACGCCCTCTCTAGATCCTCGGACACAGTGGGCCTGGAGCCGCCTCTGCAGCATATAGTTCCTCCAGAACGACTCCTCAAGGCGGACCCCATGTGGACCTTCAACATCCATCTCCTGGGAAGACCTACGTACGCCCTGCCATGCGGCCTCGAATCCTGAAGTGGGGACATTCCTCACAAACAGCTGGTCATCCTGGAGTCCATAAGTCCCTGCAACTAATCTCTTGTTATTATTGGTGGCCCACCCTCGCTCAAGATGTTAGAGACTTTGTCCTGGCCTGTACCTCCTGTGCCTGTAATAAAGTCCCTCGTCTCAGACCCGCGGGTCTGCTTCAGCCTCTCCCGGTGCCAGAAAGATCTTGGTCCCATGTAGCCATGGACTTTGTTACGGACCTCCCGGCCTCCTCTGGAAACACGGTCATTTGGGTAGTGACTGATAGATTCTCGAAGATGGCTCACTTTGTTCCTCTGCTCGGGTTACCCTCTGCCCCAACTGGCCCAGCACTTTTTTCACCACATTTTTCGGTTACACGGTCTCCCATTGCATATCGTCTCGGATAGGGGGGTCCAGTTTGTTTCGAGATTCTGGCGGGCTCTATGTGGTCAGTTGCAGGTTCAGCTAGACTTCTCGTCTGCATACCACCCTCAAACTAACGGGCAGGTAGAAAGGGTTAACCAAGTTTTAGGTACCTACCTACGACATTTTGTATCCGCCCGTCAGGATAACCCTGTCTGACCTCCTCCCCTGGGCGGAATTCTCGTATAATTCCCTAGACTCGGAATCCGCTGGAGCCTCTTCTTTTTTTGTTGTGTTTGGGCTACATCCCCGCCCGCCTCTTCCTTTGGCTACCTTCCTGCCGTGGATGCCCAAGTGCAGGACATCAAGGCACTCTGGCAAGTCACATGACAGTGTCTTCTACGGGCCTCCGCTCGCACCAAAGTCCAGGCCGACAGGTACCGTAGACCTCGGCACCTATTTAAGCCGGGTGATAGAGTTTGGTTGTCCGCCAAATATATTCGTTGCAAGGTGCCCAGTTATAAGTCAGGCCCTAAGGACTTGGGCCCTTTTGTTGTACTTCGGCAACTGAACCCGGTGTCCTACAAACTCCGCTTGCCTCCTACTCTGCGAATCCCGAACGCCTTCCATGATTCTCTCCTCAAACCTGTGGTGCTGAACCGCTTCTCGCGTGGATCTGTTTCGCCTTCTCCTGTGGCCAACTCTGATAACATCTTTGAGGTCAAGGAGGTGCTGGCGGAAAAAACAGTGAGGGGGAAGTGGATCTTTCTGATTGACTGGAAGGGGTTCGGGCCGGAGGAGCGTTCGTGGGAACCTGAGGCCAATCTGTCATCTGACGTCCTCTCTAAATTCCGAAAAAAGAGGGGGAGACCTAAAGGGGAGGTACTGTCATGGGGGCTGGCGTGGGTGCCGTCGCCCCCCCCGCTACCATCCCCTTGCTGCCCGGGCTCCGGTGCCAGTACACTTACCCTTCCACGCTCCTGTGCTCTCTGCTCCTGTCTGTGCCAGCCGCTGCGCGTGTACCCGCTGCTTAGGGTGCGCACGCGACGGCTGGTCTGGATTTAAAGGGCCAGCGCGCCGGTAATTTGTCAATTGCCGGCCGCTGGTCCTATATATGGTATACGCCTCCTGCACTCTCTGCCAGATTGTTGGTGTGCGTTTAGTGTGTTTTGGCAGTGTTGGAGTTCCGTATTGATTACCCGTGTACCAGTCCGTTCCGCTACGTTTCCTGACCTTGCCTGTTTGCCGCCTGTCCTGACCGTCTGCCCGTCTCTGACCACAAACCTCTTCCGCCCATCCTGACCTTCTGCCTGTCCCAGACTACGTCTCCAGTTTACGATTCTGTACCATGTACTACCCCGGCCACCATCGCAGGCAAGTCACGTCAGGGGTAGTGACCTGGTAGCCTCACGCCGCAGCAAGTCCATCCCGCTTTGCGGCGGGCTCTGGTGAATACCGGGGGCTACTTAGACTCCGCTCTCTGGCGTGGCTTAACTATCAACACTTGCGGTGGTCCAGCGCATCCACTGTTCCATTACAATATATATATATATATATATATATTATATATATATATATGTATGTATGTATGTATGTATGTATATATATATAATATATATATATATATATATATATTATATATATATATATATATATATATATATATATATACACACACACTAGTGCATCTCCGAAAATTAGAATATCACTGAAAGGGTAATTGATATCAATAATTTAAGTCAAATAGAGAAACCCACATATTGTATAGACTTATTACAGTATGAATTACAATTTTGATTTAATACATTAGTGAGCCCTATAACAATTAAAACAAAGTCCTGGAGAACCCCTTTAATTTCAATGATATTCTAATTTTTTGAGATGCACTAGTATATCTATACCCATACAAACTTGACAATTACATACACACATATTCACCTGCCTATCACTATGCCAATTATCATGCACTTATTGTGACAATTGTGGGCTGGGATGAACACTGTCTTACTTTAGGCTGGTAGGCACACCTTGAGGAAGGTGCATGCCAGTTGACTTGCTGTTCCATCAAATCAGTGTGCACCTATTACCACATGCACACACTGATTGGCTGGAATATCCAGCCAAGCAAGAAAATAATGAACAGCTCACCGCGCTGTGCTGGACCTTGCAGCCGTAGTAGAAAATGGAAGCTTGTAAGTCCGCACCAGGCTTTGTGGTAAAATATCCAAAATTTATTTTTGCATAGCATACAAAAAAAGCGGTCATAGCAAAACAAGGTATGTGGAAAAAAAAACTAATTAACCGATGCGTTTCAAACGCTAAACGTTCTGACTCATGGTTATGTATGAGGCTGATTGGAAGACTACTTATCTAGCCCCCATGGCAATACACGCCCCAAAACTTTTTTTAAAAAAAACAAGCAAACAAACAAAAAATAAACAATTAAAATTATTATACATTACTCCCCGTAAAAAGGGGCATTAATAATATAGCACTAAATCAGATCTAAAATTTTAGACCTTATGGGTGAGATGTATCCAAGCAAAGAATCCAAAAGGCTTCTCTATTTAATAAAGCATGTCTCCAATCTCAAATCAATGATCTTTAAGGGTTTCCCCCCAAAGGGCCCCTTTTTTTCCCCCTTTAAAACCGGTTTTGGGTTTTTAAAAAACATTGACCTTAAGGGAAAAAATTTGTGCAGCCGCCCCCACGCCGATTTTCCGAAAAAAAGTTTCTTAGATCGCTGGGGGTCCAAAAATATAGAACAGTTCATTCTTCCCCATTTTTTCAGGGGGAAATATAAACATGTCTATTAAAAGGGGGAGGGTTTTTTTCCGCAAATTTTCGCGGAGAAAAGCCCCCCCCCCCCCCTGCGGCCGTGGAGGGCCCGCAAAGCAAGCAATTTTGGGGGGATAATCCGACTGTTATTTGCTCTTTGCCATGGGTATGGGCCCTTACTCTTTCTATTTGTGAAAATCTAAAGTGTTTAAAATAACCTGCATGTTCATGAAAGAAATGTTTAGATATATTAGAAGGGTTAGAAGTTCGTAGATTATCGGCATCCTGAATGTGTTCTTGTATTCTCACTTTTAATTTTCTAGTAGTGCAACCTACACAGGATTTATTGCATTGAGAGCAAGAAATACAATATACAACATGTGTAGTATAACATTAAAAATTGCCTGTGGATAGGGTTTTAGGATTGAGATTGCCAGTAATTTCCTTAATGTTTAGAAGAAATTTACAATTTTCCACACATTTGAGAAAAAACTGCTGCATGATAACCAAGTGCCGCAGTCTCTTTGTTCAGTGTGAACAAGGCTAAGTGAAAGAAATTTACCCAGGGTAAATTAGCTGAAAAATGACAACCTTTCTGAAGTACATGGCGCAAAATAGGATTCTGCTCAAGTACTGGAAGATATCTATTTATAATAGCTTTTACTTGTGAGAATTCTTGACTATACAGCAAAATCTATTCCCCATTTTTAAGACTTTTTGTGTTATATTGTAAAAGTTGGTTTCTAGATGTATTTTTCATAACTTGTTTCACACGACACAACATCCAATTAGCGTAGTTGCGGTTCTTTAAATGATCACATACTATCACATAGAACAATTTCTCCTTGCACAAGCTAATTCTCCAATTGGTTTGCTTTTAATTGTATACATAGGATGACATGACGTAGCCTTAAGAATGGTGTTCCCTGCTATGGTCTTCTTATATGTCTTACTAATTACTGATTTAGATATTCTATCTGCTTGCAAGAATAAATCTAAAAAAGTAATTTCATACTGATGCCAGTTCACAGTAAATTTTGAATTTTACATAGTTACATGTTTGTTTAACCCAAAAAAAAAACCCTACATCCATTCATTTTACCATTTGCTAAAGTTTTATCCAATAAATTTTATTATTATTTATTATTGATGTGTCCGACAAAGTGGGGCACAACCGCAGATCCACCCGACCAAATAATAACACCATTATTTATATAGCGGCCATACCACACTATGTCTGACACAAAAGAGTTATCAACGGAAAAAAATTTTAATTCTTCCCACCATGCAACAAAAGTCTTTGCAAAAGATGGGGGGAACTTTGTTCTCATAGAAGCATCAACTCTCTGTAAATAAAAAATGTTGTTAAACATAAAAAAATTATGTAGTAACAGATATTAAAGAATGACAAAAATGAAATCCTTAAACTCCTGCGAATATTCAGAAAATTTGTCTAAAAAACAAGACATAGCAAGATTACCCAAATTATGAGGAATACAAGGATTTAACATCACAAACAATCCACAAGTATTCTGGTTTCCATGTGATAGCTTCCTTCACATTTAGGACATGTTTAGAGTCTTTCAAATCCTGGGCACAAAGGAACGAGCGGTTGCAATAAATAATCCATCCACTGACACAAATTTTCATTCATCGATCCAATACCATGCACAATGGGATGCATGGGAGGTGGAAATAATAATTTGTGCAATTTTGGAAATGACTGAAAAATAGGCATGACTGGATACTTGACATTCAAAAAATCATATTCCTTCTGACTAAAAATTCCCAAAGCAAGTCCCTCATTCAAAATACTGAAAAGATCTTTCTGAAAATTCTGAGTCGGATCATGAGATAATTTCTGGTACGTAACTGAGTCTGATAAAATTTTGTAAATTTTATTGTAATTTAAGTTCAGTATTCAAAATAACCACCGAGCCGCCCTTATCTGTCTGTCTTATTTTAAATCTGGATGCCTGCGTAAGTCCCAAATTGCCTTTCATCTCATTTATTTAAATTATTTTTATTATGTTGTTTTTGTGACGTTAACATAACAAGTTCCTGATGCACAATGTCATGAAATTGATCAACTATATCAGTCCTAGCTTGAACAGGATAGAAAAAAGGATTCTGAGTGAAAACCTTTTTCTGATGTCCACATGAGTTGTTTCTATTTGTAATTGCATCAAGTCTCTTTGAATAATTTGATCCATGAACTAAGTTGTTTGTATGGTCATAGATGACATATTTATTTCGTGCTCTTCTGAACTGTTATACTTATCACCATCAAAGAAATGCCTTTTTACAATAAGAGATCTTATGAACCTGTTTATGTCTAATATAGTTTGATACACATTAATGTGTGAAGCAGGTGCAAAAGTCAAACCACGTGGACTCAAGCTATAAGGAATCTTCCAGCCAGCCTCATACATAACAATGAGTTCATACGGCTTATTGCGGTACGTATACGCCGTGTGTTTTGGAACCACGCGCCGGCTCCATAGACATGCATTGTCAGCGGCGCGTATTCACCGCTAGCAATTGACATGTGAATTCTCTCCCCCTCGTATTGTATGCGCAGGGGGGCAATGCGTAATTCATAGCTCTCTATGAGTGCTATAAATTACTATAATTGTGGTGCGCATTTCGCCGCATATTAAGTGCAGTACACAGCAAAATACGCCCCCAATTACGCATTAAAATAAGCCATGTAAACATACCCTAAGAATGTTCGAAACGCGTTGGTAGGTTAGTCTCTTTTGTCACATACCATGTTTTGCTATGACCACTTTTTTTGTATGGTATGCTTACTTTGATTTTTAACCGTTCATAATAAACTTTGGATATTTTACCACGAAGCCTGATGCAGACGTATAAGTTTCAATCTCCAGCCAACTAGAGTGTTCCCAGAAAGCACAGACTCCCATTGATGGCTGGGACAAAGGCTCACCTACTGATTTGTGCACTCCCACTGACTGAATCCAGCCAATCGTTGGGTAATGTTTTTCTTTAGAGTTGCACGCCAATTGGCTGGAATATGACTGTGCATGCTATATGAGGTATGCCTCACTCCCTACTGTCAGCCGGAGTTTGTGCCATTACTAATTGCTGAAGAAAAATATGACATAGTGGAGATAACTGAGACATGGCTGGATGAGACCTGTGACTGGGCGGTTAACTTACAGGGTTACAGTCTATTTAGAAGAGATCGGAAGGGCGGAGGTGTCTGTCTCTATGTAAAATCCTGTCTGAAGCCAACACTGCGGGAAGATATAGGTACAGGTAATGAGCAGGTGGAATCATTATGGGTAAATATACATGGGGGTAACAATAACAATTAATACTAATAGGATCTGCTATAGGCCCCCCAAAAATATAAACAGAACCCATAGAAGATGTACTCCTCAGGCAAATAAATGAGGCAGCTAATCAGAATGAGGTTGTTATTATGGGCGATTTTTAAAACTCCCCAGACATAAATTGGGAATCTGAAACCTGTAGCTCTCATAAAGGAAACAGGTTTTTGTCAATAACTAATGATAATTACCTTTGCCAAATGGTGCAGGAACCGACTAGAGGAGAGGCCCTTCTAGACTTAATATTCACTAATAGACCTGACATAGTAACAAAGGTTCAGGTTGAGGGGCACCTAGGAAATAGTAACCATAACATAATTAATTTACTTTTATCCTTCAATAGAGTTTTTTGTCAAGAAGCCATAAAAACACTGAATTTTAGGAAGGCTAATTTTATTCTGTTTAGGGCCTCCCTAAACAGTATTGACTGGGACAATGTGTTTATAAAATGGCAGAACAAATAATTAATATAGACAAATCCCCAGGTCCTGATGGCATACACACACGTGTCCTAAGGGAGTTAAGTGATGTCATAGATAGGCCTCTATTCTTAATATTTATGGATTGTCTAATAACGGGGTATGTCCCAAAGGATTGGCGCATAGCAAATGTGGTGCCAATATTCAAAAAAGGGTCAAAAAGTGATCCAGGAAACTATAGGCCGGTAAGCTTAACCTCTGTTGTGGTTAAAATGTTTGAAGGTTTTCTCAGAGATGCTATCCTGGGAGTATCTCACCTGCCGTTCCACATGGGTTTATGAAGGACCCGGTTCTGTCAACTAATTCTCATCTATGAGTAGGATAGTTCTAGACTGGATCGGGGTGAAGCATTCGATGTAATATATCTAGATTTCTCTAAAGCATTTAATGCAGTGCCACATAAAAGGTTGGTAAGTAAATTGAGAATGCTTGGACTGGGGGAAAATGTGTGCAAGTGGGTAAGCAACTGGCTCAATGATAGAAAACAAAGGGTGGTAATTAACGGTGCATACTCAGACTGGATCCCTGTACAAATGGGGTACCACAGGGCTCAATATTGGGCCCTATCCCTTTAATATTTTCTTTAAAATGATCTTACTCATGGATTGCACAGTAGAATATCGATCTTTGCAGACATACTAAACTCTGTAAAGTAATCAACATAATAGAAGATAATTTGTTTATTACAAAGGGGATCGGGTAAGTTGGAGGCCGGGGCAGAGAAATGGCAGATGAGGTTAACACAGATAAATGTAAGGTATGCACATGGGGAGGAAAAATCCATTACATACTACAGTTAAATGGAAAAACGCGGGGAAAAATTTGACATGGAGAAGGACTTGGTGGTGGACAGTAAACTTAATTGTAGCAGCCGTGTCAGACAGCAGCTGCCAAGGCAAATAGATCTTGGGGTGTATTAAAAGGGCATAGATGCACATGATGAGAACATTATTCTCCCAAAATTACAAGCCCACTGGTTAGACCACACATGGAATTTTTGTGTACAGTTTTGGTCACCTGTGCACAGAAAGACATTGTAGAGCTTGAACAGGTAAAAAGGCGGGCAAAAAAAATAAAAGGAGGGGTTTGGACTACAATACCCAGAAAGATTAGCAAGATTAGGGTTATTTAGTTTAGAGAAAAGATGGCCTCGGGGGGACATAATAAATATGTTTTTTTTTTTATTATTATTTTTATTAACTTTTTCAAAGTAAGTACAAACAGCACCCCCAATGTGGGGGAAAAAAAACAGGGTCGGGAAGGAGGGAGGAAAAAGGGTAGGTGTTGGGGTGAATATAATAGACGTGTAACGACCTCAAGAATATAGACGGAACAGAGATATAGAGTCTGTAATTGTCCTTCATAAGACTTCTAGCCGTGTCAAGTACGCCATGAGATGGAGCGTCAAGGTTCAATGGAAAAGCAAAATTTACATACAAAAGACATCAGGAGCAGATTGACTCTGTACCATAAAATACAATGCAAATAAACATGCTATCTAGAACACTCTATGTGAGTAGTGGGAGAGGAAGAGGATATAACAGATGTATAGTAGCCTTAAAAATATAAATTTGAACAAAGACCTAAACTCTGTGGTCCTGCATCATGACATCATGACGTCCTGCCATATTAGATAGAACATGGCACAAAGTATCAAAGCCCGGATGTAATCAGAATAAGATATCAGTGTAATGACAATGCTATATTTGCGCACAAATGATATCAGGAGCGAAGCAGCTCTGCTCCATTAAGTAGAATGAAATGAAACATGCTGTCTAGAACATTATAGGGTAGTGGCAGAGACAAAAGGAAATATAACAGGCGTATAGGGTCTGCAAAGATATAAATTTAAGCGAAAACATAGAATGTCTGGTTGACCCTCAAGAGATTTCTTGCCGTGTCAGGTATATCATAGCTTGAAGTGACAAAGCTCAAGTGCAATCAGGGTATGACATTGAGGTAATGATAAAGCAAAACATTATATACAAATACTATCCAGAACGGCTTGGCTCTGTGTCACACAATACAGTATATTCAGACATGTTAACTGGGTCACCCCAGGTGAATAGTAGAAGAGAGGGAAAGAAAGGGGGGAGGGGAAAGAAGGGGGGGTAGAAGGGGTATCCGGGAGTACGCGAGTCCCCCCACCGGTGGGGGGCAAAAGGAGTGGTGGTAGACAGATATCAGTCTCCTCTTTGCGGGGCGGCAGAGCATCTAGGATCGGGGGTTGACCTCCAGCCACGCACTCCAGGTACCAAGTGGTATATTGTAAGCAGGCACGAATACGGGTTTTAACATGATCAGGGAGACTATTGATGATGGGCTGCCAGGTGAGAAAGAATCCCTTGACTCTCAATTCCTTCTACAAAGAAGAATCCACCCATCCATACGTAGTAGAAAAGATAATTTTTCTAGAAAGATTCTCAGGGATGGATGAGTAGGACCTATCCACGTCTGGAGTATGGTTTTACGTGCAGCTGCCGAGATGCACAACATAACTTGCCGGTATAGGGTGGATTCCATACGCTAGAGTCCAGGATTCCAAAGAGGGCCCACATTGGCGAGAAGGGGACGTCAAGCACGGTGGGTTTGGAAAGAAAGGATATTTTTCCCTCCACCCGAAAGACTGAGTTACGGACAACTCCGAACAATGGGAAAAGATCAGCGATGCTCTCCCCGCAAACTGGCACAGGCCGTGAGGGGGCGCCTCCAACAAAAAATTGCGGTTGGTGACAAATAACCACGATGTAAGACTTTTAGAACATCTCCCCAAAAGGAGATCTGGGATGGCTATTAAGCGAAAAGTGCCACCAAAAGACTCAATTGCAAATTTGGTGCGAGAACCCTCGCAGGGACCCGTGATCCTACTCCAAATCACAGTTTACCTAAGCGGGTTTGAACTTGGAATATGTCCTCTGTGGGAATGTTGAATAGGTAAGAAACGTCTCCCAGTTAGTTTCCCCAGCCCTTGATCACCAGCAATGCATAACTTTGTAATTGCAAAAAGTGGAATATATGGGGCTTTTGAAGTCAAATTTATGCAAGTTGATTTAAAAAACAGCAGCCCTCCTTCCTGAGTATCTCCAGGTACCCCAAACGGAAAGGCCTCTACCCGCCCATTTTAATAATTGGTGGGCCCCCTTTCCGTTTGAAGGCGGGGTTGCTGGAACCAGCTCCAAGAAAACTCCGTGAGAACCCTGCCATCACGATGCACGCCAGGTCTCCAGGAAGTTAAAATAGGGGTTCTCTCAACCTCCTGGGAAGGGCACCATATGAAGTTGGAGAGGTTTTAAGGAATAGGGGGTATATTCCTCCTAGGCCCCCCCGATGAGAACTACTGATCCCCTCATCCAGCCTGCAGTATACACATGTTGGGAGGGCCCGGTTATAAAGCCAATATCGGAAAATGAGCCCCCTTGCGATCTGGGTTGGCGCGTACAATATAGGGGGAAAACGAGGCGCTTGCCACCCAAAAAAGGAAGCAAGAGCTTTTTAAAGCCTTTCATCTCGGGGCGTAGAGACAGTGGGGGGTTTGGAAAAGTACGGCCCGGGAGACCACCAGCTTCAGAGGTTTCCTACCCGCAAACATACGTAAACCTACCAAGCCGCAAGCTTTTTCCCTTTAGAAATTTTAAAAAAGAGATTGAGGTTTACGGAATATTTTAGGGACGTCGGTGATTTGGACCCCTTAAATAAGTTAGGAGGATTTTTGCCCCTTCACGTAAAATCCGGGGCCACATACGGAAGAGACGGGCCTTTTTAGGGAAACTGCGCCTCCGAAATTTTTAATATAAACCCAAAACCCCGTAAATTCCCCTTTAGCTCCAAATCCCAGTAATTGGGAAAAGTGATCTTGCGGTTTGGGCACAAAAAAAGTAGGTATGCAAAAGCGATTTAAACGAAATTTCTAGCACCCCCAATAGAAAACCTTGGGAAACCCCCCACGTTTGTAGTAGCGCAGGATGGAATCAAGGCGAGGGAGAACTTAGGGGGAAAGTGGGCACCCTGCCTGGCTCCACGACAAAGATATGGGGTGAATCCTGTAGTTTAAAAGTAAGTATTTGTGGAAGCCTCGGTTTGAAACCCACAAAGAAGATCAAGAAAAGTGTCCCCGAAGCCCCCGTACCTTAGGAGGTATTTAGGAATCTCCAAAAATGGAGTCAAATGCTTTCTCTCGGCATCTAAGCCGAGAAGCCCTATAAATGGAAGGTGAGGGTTGGAGGCTGCGACTGAGCCGCAATTGCCTTACGAATACCCCAACGGGAGGACGTCCCCTCACAAATCCCAGTTGAGATGGGTCAGAGCTGTGAAGGAAATCTTGCAACCTGTTAGCTAGAATTGTGGCCAATATTTATAATCGGTGTTGGAGGGGAAACGGGCGTAGGAACCCACATCCTCGTGTCCTTCCCGGGCTTGGGGAAATTTCAGTCAAGCCTCCTGGAACCCTCTACTTGAAAATGGGGTTTCAATATATGTCATTAAAAAAGTCCCGTCAAGACCCGGAATTAGGCCCCCCGGAATTTGTAATATTCACCGGAGAATCCTACAGGCCCGGTGATTTGTTATTTTTTAGTTTATTGATGGCATCACCAACCTCCTGCTGCGAGATGGGGGACGACAAATGGTTTCTTTTGATCTGCTGTCAATTTAGGGGGTTGGGTGAGATGAAGTAAATCCCCCTGTGGCCTGGAAATGGGGATGGTGTCTCTCTGGTACAGATCCGTAATGTATGAATGGAAAGCATCATTATGCCTTTGGACCTGTCATGACTTGGCCTTAGTGGGTCGAATTTTAAGAATTAATTTATGAAGTTGGGTCCGGAGGCGCGCAAAAGCAAACCCGACCTCCCCACCCCAACGGAAAAGTGATTTTTTTTGGGGTCTCCTGTTGCCATTTGGCTTGCGTTAGGGTGTGAGTGTCTAAAAGATGCTTGGCATCCAAATATGCTTGTCTTCTAGATAGGCTCTGTGGGCCTTCAAAAGACTATCATGCAATGTAGCATACGTGTCTGGTTGCTACGTTTTCGCCCCAAAAAGACAAATGCCCCTGACAGCCCCCGCCCTAACGCTTAGACGTTGCGCAGAGAAGAGAAAGGGCAACCTGGGAATGCAATGGTCATCAATGAAGTTATTCATTCATGTCTAGATAGGATGGAATCCGTGGAAATTTCCCCCAGGTATGATGGGAACTCCAGTTCTAACCTTACCGGGAAGTTTCATTTTTAAACATATTCAATCGGTCATGATCTGAGATTGTTATGGGGTAATATTTTTGAATTTTACTTGTTGGAATAGAGAGTTAGAGAGCAGGAAGAAATCAATACGGGAAAAGTTGTTGTGGACCGCCGAAAAGAAAGTGTAATCACGTTCATTTATATGTTGTATTCTCCAAGGATCGCATAGATGGAGTTGATGCATCATGCCTACAAGACTTTGCATGGCCCGGGTGTTTAGTGTCGTGGGGGATGATTTGTCCAAGATAGGGGAGAGCACCGCATTGAAATGAGATTGTCATTGGGTTTAGAGAGTAGAAAATCACAGAGTTGCGAAAAAAATTCTGGAGTAGGGGAATTGGGATATACATTATACATTAAGGAGCGAATAGATTGTGCCAGCAATCTGTAACCTGATATAAAGATAACGACCCTCTGAGTCAGCACATTTCTCTAAGATTTGGTAATTAATTGAGTTGCTCAGGAGTACAGCAACTCCTCTAGATTTGCTGGAGAAGTAAGCCGAAAAGCAGCGATTGATCCATGGGGCCCTCAGCTCACAACCATCCCCCTCTCGCAAATTGATCTCCTGAAGAAATATTATGTCAGGGTGAGCCCGCCTGATGTGAGCTTTTGCTTAATCGGACAATTCAAGCCCGCTACATTCCAGGAGTAAATTTTTAGTACGTCACTAGCAGTGTGTGCCGAGGCTGAATGAGGGGAAATAGTACTCATCCTATCCCTGAGTGTGGAGACATCTTGAATAAGGATAATAGCGTGCGAAGTCCAGCCGTCCCAGCGAGCAGGCGAAACCGGACTATAGTGGATGTGGGGAGACTCGCGCACCCCCGTGGGGAGGGAGATCAGGATCTGAAAAAAGAAAGCATAAGGGGTAAGAAAGGACCGAAAGGAAACATGTGGGAAAACAAGAACAATAAGACAAAGGAAACAAAACATATTTTTTTTTTTTTTTTTTTTTTATAAGGCTTTATTTTAGAATTTTCCAAATAAACACAAAAAGAAAACAAAACATATTAACAAGTAACAGGCTAAGAGAGATCAAGGAGCCTCTCCTTTAAATGCTTGTTCATCCGTCTGGAAAAGGATTATCCCGCAGGAGTCTGTTTTCAGCAACCGCTGGATCCGTAAAGAAGGTAGTGTTGCCATTGAGTGTGATCTTGAGTTTAGCTGGATAGAGTAGCCGAAATTTTATATTCCTCTCCACCAGGCTCCTACAAACAGGGGTGAAGAGCTTGCGTTTGGCCGACACTGCTGCTGAGAAATCCTGGAAGATCAAGATTGACTATAGGCCGGTAGGATTTTTTCATTTGAGACGTAGTGAAGAAATTTGGCGATGGTTGGGCGGGGTCTTTGGTCATTATCTGGTGGCAAGGGCCCTATGCGGTGGACCCGTTCTGTCAGGGGGAGCACCTGGGAAAATCTAATATCTAATGCAGCTGGTATTTTGAGGGCTACAAAGTTGGTCAAATCTTCCCCTTTAATAGTTTCTGGAATGCCCACAAAGCGCAAATTGCTTCTGCGACTCCGGTTCTCCAATACATCAATTTTATCCTGAAGTTGCTGAAGCTGCTGGGCATGAGAAGAGACTTCTTGGTGTAGCTGAGAGACATCGGTCTCACAGGAGTTGGTGCTGGTCTCCAGCTTGTTGACCCGTTGAGTGATGCCCGTAATTTGGGCAAGAGCAGAATTGACAGAAGATTAAAAGAGGTCAAATCTTTTTTCGAGCATGGGCATTATCAGGTTAGATACTTCTTGTGCAATTGACGAAGCTTGTATGTGGTCAGTGGGAGATGAGCTCGCAGAACTAGGAGCTGGGGACCATTGGTTAGAGGATTGGTCAACGTCTCGTATAAGGGAGGAAGAGGCCGGTTGCAGCATGGCGGCTGTGGAGCTAGGAGAGGATGGCAGGTGCTCTTTCTGTTTGGATCGGGTGCCGATAGGGGTCTGACTAGAGGCAGCAGCCTTTGGTGGGTTTTTCTTTTGCTTTGCAGAGCTGTGAGGTGTGAAGAATTTATCCATGACCCACGGGACGGGTAGAAAATGAGATGGTCGCTAAGAGGATGAAGGATGAACTGCTTGGAGCAGGGTTACATTAAGAGAATATCAGAGTATATGTTGCAATCAACAACCACTGGGTGCCGCTGCAGGCAAACTGGAGGGGTAAAGTCTCCTACTAATAAACTGTAACGGTAACTGTCACAATTTGGAGAGTGCAGGTAGAAGGTCCCTGGTAAATAGTACGGTATATGTTACATTCAACGATCACTGGGTGTCGCTACTGGCAAGAAGAAGAGATATAGTCTCTTAGTAATAAACTGTAGAGACAGCTGTCGCAGATTGAAGGGTGCAGGCAGAGGCTTCCTAATGAATGATAGAGAATATGTTACATTCAACAGCCACCAGGTTTCGCTGCTGGCCAGGGGAAGGAATGTAGACTCCTAGTAATAAACTGTGAAGATAACTGTCGTTTCTGGAAACGTAGAACTTATCTGAAGAGCTTCTTCCAAAGATATCTTGTATGATGCACAGTGTGGAAAGCTCAATACTATTTTGACTTGGATACTAACACTATTCGTGCAAGCAGAGGCTCTCCAGTGTCGTTGATTTTATTTTGATATAAC
Organism: Phyllomedusa bahiana; assembly: GCA_025379985.1. Classification (NCBI taxonomy): domain Eukaryota; kingdom Metazoa; phylum Chordata; class Amphibia; order Anura; family Hylidae; genus Phyllomedusa; species Phyllomedusa bahiana. The sequence goes on along the minus strand of JAODAL010004040.1, from coordinate 102,678 downwards.
TACAAATACACATGTAATAGCATAGTTCCTAAGGCATAAAATATAACTTTTAATATACGCAAGATAAAAAGGCAAAATATGCCCAAACATTTTTAAAATAAAAAAACCCTTACAATTTCCCCAAAATTTAAAAATAAAAGCAAAAAACTACCCTCCCATTACTCCCAAATTCAAAAGTGGTTGGGGGGGTGCGCCCCGTTAGGGGCCGCCCCCAAGGTTTTTAAAAAACAATACTTCTGCATATACTTAACAAAAACCCACCCTACATTTTAATTAAAAAAAAAACAAAACAATCTTTAATACACACGGGTTACCAGTTCAAACTAAAAGTTTCCCGGATAAGGGAATCCAGATGATGTTTCCCAAAGGGTTTCCCTTTTTTTGGGACCCCCTACGGGATTTGGGGGTTTTTAAATTATTCATTGGAAAAAAATTTTTCCTGGTTCCTCACATCTGGATCCTTTTTCCGGGATCTATCTGTTTTAAAATTGGTAACCAGGGGTGTTTTTATAGTTTGGGTTTTGTTTTTTGTTTATATGTAGGGGGTTAGTTGTAGTTAAGTAAAAGTGCAGAGTAGAAATTGTGTAGTAAAACCTTTTGGGGATCCCTTTTATCGGGGTCCCACCCCAACCCCTTTTGATTGGGGAGTAAGGGTAGGGATATTTTTGTTGCTTTTATTAGATTAGGGTAGATTGTATGGGGTTTTTTTTTCCTTTTTGATTTTTTTGGGGCATATTTTGTTTTTTTCTTGCGTATTTTTAAAATTATATTTTTAATGTTTTGGAAACTAGGGCAATTCCGGTTTTTGTAGTTTTTTTTTGATGTTTCCAGGCTTATATATCAGAGTAGGTTTTTTATCCCCCCCCCCTTTTTATCTTAAAAGGAAGATTGTCTGTGCTTTGATTTTATTTTGGTTTGTTTTAATGACTGGGGTTTAAATAGGGGGAAAAAGTGGGTTTTATATTTTCCCCCGGGGGAAAGGGTCTATTTGTAAACTTTTCTTTTTAAAGGGGAAAATTTTGTTTTTTTCTCCTTGGCCATTAGAGGGAAACCAAAAGCCCCAGCGGGACAGCATGGTTGGTTTACAGCCCAGAGGCCAAACAGCCCCAAACCTAGTGTTGTGCTTGCTAAAAAAAAGGGGAGGGCCCAGAAGTTGCGGGGAACACGTTGTAGGAGTGGATTCTGGGTATTTAGGCCCTATGGACAGAGTGAAGGACACAGAAGAAGATAAGCACCTAAAAGTAAAGTTTAGAGCCTGTGTGTGTGCGCAGCCATTGCACCCCAGACATTTGAAGGAGCACCAGCAATCACAGTTTCAGGGATGACGGAAAATGATGGTGAACCCCCCGGGTATTGTGAGCTTATTCCCCCCCCCCTGTAACAGTTAAACTGTGGAATCCAGGAGCCATTTCCCTTGTTTGTTATCATTGATGTTTACTGAATTACTGTATAGAAGGGACTTAAATTAAAGTCTGTTAAACTGTCCTACAGTGGAACCTTTTTTAAACTTTAAATTTTGTGCTGTGAAGAGGATAATTAAAAGGGGCCCAACTCATTGCAAACCCCCCAGTTTCCCTCAGAATCCTAAAAAAATCTTCTTTCCCCACCTGAAAACCCTACCCACAGTGGCTTTGTGGAAAACATTTTGGGGGGCCGTACGGGGATTTTGAGCGGAATCTAAATTTAAAAAAAAAGGGGGGTTGAATACCCTGAAGATTTAAAGGGCCCTGGGGAAACCCTTAAAGGGAGTCCCAGGGGGCCAGCCAAGCGGGGGCCCGGAGATTTACCCAGCGCAGGGGAAAGGTTCCCCACACTTTCCCGATGTTTTCCGCCCCAAATTTTAAACCTGAAAGGGCTGAACCCAACCCAATTGGGGGGGGGAAAAAATTAGCTTACGGGCCCGAATGGGCCCGTCAAAAAAATTCCGCAGCCAGAAAAACTGTCGCAAAAGGGCCCCGCAAAAGTGCCCTGCAGCAAGTTAACTCAGTCTTAAAGGGCCAGCGCGCACAAAAAAAAAATCCACCAAATTCACCAGGATGGGGAAAGGGAAACCCCCTTTCAATAAGAACGTAAAGTCCTGCTGCATTTGCCCTATGCAGAACGGGGGGACAGTCCAAGATTTATGAAACTACCAGGGGACCATTTTGGCTCTTTGGCCAAAATCGCCGACATCTTTTGTACCCCTGAATCGTTTTGTGGATGAGATGGAAGTTTGGGGAAGGAAGAGGCCCGCTATTTTGGGCCCTTTTTTCAGGGGGACAACTAAAGTTTATTGACATTTTTGTGGGCTGGGGAACCAGAAACATTTTTCAGGCAACAAAAAGGGGAACATGTCTTCCCAACTGCCCACAGCTGAAGGAGCTAAAAGCCAAATTTAAAATTGTTTTTAAAAAAGACGGGCCCAGGAATCTGAAAAGACATTTTGAGAAAGGGGGTCAGCCCTGAAAAGTTCCAAGCTGCTCCAAAACAGACATAAAGAAGTCCAGCCCCGGGCCCAAGGAAAAACATCCGCAAAAAAATTTCAAAAAAAAAGGGCCCAAAATTGGTGAACAAACAGAAAGAGGATTTCTTACACAAAACCTAATTCCCCCATTTAAATTGGGGGAATTACAAAGGGGTATCAGGAGGGAAGAGATTTTTGAGGTTTGTAGTGAAAGCCATTACCCCCGGGGTTGGGCATCTCGGGAAATTTTTTAGGATGAAGACCAACCCTCGGGCTTTCCCCTTTAAAGAACAATAAAAAAAAGGGGAAATTACAAGGAAGAAAGCCCCTCTGATTTTTTATCCAAACTGTTTTTAAATCTCTCAAGAAAAAAAAAGAGTCCCCAAAGGATTTTTGTTCAGACCCATTGCACTCAAAAAAAAACTGTTGTTTGCTTTCCAGAGAAGAGGGGCCCTAGGAGAGGTTTGATGGGGGGGGCCTAGTTCAAAAAAATTTTCCCTGGGGTCAATAGGGACAGGGTTATTTTAGTGGAAACTTCAAGTTCCAGCTAAAAACATTTCCTTGGGAGGACCCTTTTATCTCAGTGAAGTGTTGTTGAAAAGATGTTTGAGGCAGAAAAGTTTTGAGCTAAGAGGGGAACAAAGCTAAAAAAAGGGCTTCAACCGGTAAGACTGCGAAAGAGATTTCCCCCAAAAGTTGACACCATGAGCGTGCAGCCAAAAGGGTTTAAACGGGTAAAAAACCCCCTTTCCCCATCCACCTCAAATCCCCAGGGGGAACCTTTTAAAGGAAAAAATTAGGGGACCCAACTGGGGGGGAAAAGTAGGAGTAAATTTTCGGCCCGGAAATTAGCAGGTTTGAAAAAGGTTTAAAAGACGGTGCCCAAAAGGGAAAAAACCTAAAGGCACGGGGGTTTAATTTTCCCAAAGAATAGAAAAAACCCCTGAATGTGAGGCCTCCCAACGTTTCCAATCAAGATTTTACTGGTCCTGTCTTAAATTTTGGTCAAAGGGACATTATGAAAAAGGGTTTTAGGTGCCAAGTTTCCCACAGGTTTAAAAGGCCCAAGGGTTGGGGGGGAGGGGGAAAAACCGTCCCCCTCAATACAAGGTTTGCCCCAAAACCAAAAAATCCTTTCTTCCTTTTAACCATCCAGGTTGAAGAAAGCTGCCCCAAAGAATTCCCCGGTGTTTGTTCGTCTCCAAAATTTTACTTTGGGGCGAATAAAAGGTTTTCAATTTTTCCAGGGGTGGCACCCTTATTTTTTAGGCTAAAGGGGCCGAAAATATCAGGGGGAAAACCCAGAACAGACAAAAACCCTTTTTTTTTTGGGTGAAAACTGCCTAATACAATGAAAATTAAACAGATTTCTTTTTAAAAGCTTTTGTGGGATCAGGCCCCCCCGGGCCCAGAAATTCTAAATAAGGAGGGGAAAGACACTATCAAACCTCATGCACGCTCCGGCCATTGGAAGCATTATTGGCCCCTGGAGAAATTTTGTGGACGATGGGGTTTTGAACCAGACAGGATACCCTTTTATAGGCGGGGTTTGAAGGGACTTTTCACCTCACTGCCAAAACGCAACCCCAAATTGAGTTTTTTAGGGGCCTTTCCTAGTAAACAAGTGCCCAATTCTTTTGGGGGGCCCAGAAAACCAATAAATCGGTTACAATGGATTGGGGAAATTTGATCCCAGAACAGCTTCTTACCACCGTTGGTAAAATTCGTAGCAACACCCCTTTGGGCCCTCGGGGAACAAAGAACCCAAAACATTGGGGAATTAATGAAAAACAAACAGGCTAAAGGGTGGCTTTCGAAAAGGGCCCAAAAAAAAGGTCTGCGCCCCCAATTTCCCAATTCCCAAGCTAACACCCCCCTCCCCTTAGGGGGGAAGTGTGGTGTGGGGGTGGGCCCCACGAAAGAAGTCACAGGGGGGGAATTTTGCGGGTTTTTTTTTGCCACAAAAAATCCACCAATTTCCCCGAAGGCTAATTACAGGGGGCCAGTGGTGACTTTTCCCTTTTCAGGGGTTTGCAAAAGTGCCTGTGTTAGTTATAAACCCTCCTCAAAGAAATGAAGTGGGGTTTGGCCCCAAAAATTGTTTTGGGGACATTTTGAAGTTTTTAAAAAACAGGGGTTTGGGCCCCATTCAGTTTTCCTCGGGTAGAAAACCCCAAAACCCCCAGTGTTAACGTTGCTACTGAGCGGGAAAGCCCTTCCTCCAAAAAACAGGGGGGACCCCCCGGGTGTCTCTTGAGAAATCTGAGGCAGAAGAAAACAGATAGTGAGAAAAATTTTTTAAGAAAGGGGTGTCATGCATTTTTTCCAAGGAGATTCTGATTTTAGGTTGTATTCCATCACCCCAACTAAAAATTAAACCTTAAGGACACTACCCCCATTAACAAAAGCTGCAGGTCCGTGCCTAAACCACTCCCAAAAGGGAAGTAAAAGAGTCCCTTTTAAAGACCCTCATAACAGGGGTTTGGATTCAGAAATCCAAGTCATTTATTCACCCCCAATTGTCTGTGTCAGAAAGAAGGTTGGGACACTGAAAATCTGCTGGGGTTTTCCAGAAGCTGAACCAGTGGTCATTTCCCTGACCGTAACCCAAATAAAAAAGATCCAAGACACCCTAGGACAGTTTTTTTCAGGAGACCCATGTTTTCCGGGTCCGGCCCAAAAAGGGAAACCCCCTTCCCCCAAAGGTTTTGTAAAACGAATCCAGGGGCCCCATTAACCTTTCACCCACACCCTGGGGATTGAATGAGTGGACCCGCTTTCCCCTTTTGGGGGACTCATTCTTCCCCTTGGGGAAATTTCCGAAAAGCATGGAGTTCTGCATGGAGGGCCTGAGAGATGCCCATTTGTCAGCCATACCTAGTTTGAAAAACTGATACAAAAGAAAGACTTTTTTCTGAAAAAACATAGAGAATTAAAACTGTTTGCAGCAAACCCAACGGGGGTTTCAAGCTGACACCAAAAAAAGTGTGAACTGTTAAAAAAGGGAAAAAAGTCGGTTCCGGGGGGGGAAAAAAAAATCATGTCGGGGAAATTGGATTTTTACTATGGATCCGTTTAAAATTTGCCCCGTGGGGCATTGAAGAAAAACCCCCCCAAACCCACTCGTGGGAGAATTGGGGAAAGGCCCTAGGTTTCCCATCCTATTACCGGATTTTACACCTAATTTCCCTCCAAGTTTGGGCAGCTCCCTTGTATGCTTCTTAGCGGGAAACCCTAAAGTCGGGGTGACCCAGAAGAAAAAAGTGGAAAAAAAGGCAGACCAAACCCCCAAAAAAGGAAAGAAATTCCCCTTCTGCCCAAAAACCCTATCAATTTGGACTCCCCGTCCCCAAGAAGTGCGGGAAAGATTTTGACTGACGTCTAGTAAAACCCCACCAGTCTGGGTTCCCCCGGGACTCAATGTTCCATTTGTATTTCCCATTGTGTTGCATCACAAGGGGGACTTGGAGAGTCTTGTAAAAACGTCGGAGGGGCCAAGTTAGATCTTGGTATGGTTTCCAGAAATTTGACGAAACCCTGAAAGAACTACCATCTCATTCTGGAAAACTAGATTTCCAACCATAAAGTATCTTTTAAAAGATTCAAGATTCCCTTGTATTAAATTTCCGGGAGTTTGGGGGTTTTACAAAGAAAAACAACCCACAAACCTATGCCCTCACTACTGCAAAACTCAATGCAACTGGTCAGGAGGGGTTGGCAAAAAACTAGAGATTTAACTTCCCCATCAAATATTTTCCAGAAAAAGCAAATTTGCTGATCAGATTTTAATTGTCTAGAATCCTTAGAACCAGAAGAATTCATCCCAACAGTGCTCTGCAAAAGTTAGTTTGGAAGCTATGAGGGATTCCCTTTAGAAGCAGTAAAAGTCCGGGGGAAAAAGAATACCACCAATGGGGTGCCCCCTTAAAGGGGAAAGGAAACAAAGGAGGGGGAAACAGCCCCATCCCTTTTTCAATCCGTCAACTTTCCAAAAAAAGCTATCGAAGAGCTCAGAAAGAAGACAAATTTTTTTGGGAAAAGAGTGCCCAGTAAAATCAACCAAGATTGACTACCTAGTAAGAAGGAGGGGGGAAAAAGGTCTCCAGCTACAAGCCTCTTGTTGAGAGAATGGCCTAAAATTTCAAATCAAAATTCGAAGGGATAAATCTACCGCCCAAAAAAGGGGCCAAACCTGCAGTTGGTTTTTGCCAAAAAATTTAAACCCTCGGATGGGGTTAAGGGGAACTTTAAGAAGGATGGGGCACTTAGGAGTTAGAAAAGTGAAAACCTTTTCCCATGAACGTTTCTTCTGGCCATAAAATGCAGAAAGGAGGGTTAAACATTATGTGACCAGAGGGGTGTGGGTGTTTTAAAAACAAGCGTCCCAAAAAAACCGACCCAAAAGCCCCAATGGTAACATTACAACCACTTCCCGTTTTGGATGGTGTCCCCTTTGACTTTTACCCTTGAGAATGTAAAGGGGAAAAAAATAATCTTAGTGGTTAGGACCATTTGACCCCGGGTTTTCAACCCCACGCCACTACCAAAAAAATCCCGGAAAAAAACCGGCAGCAGAAAAGATATTTTAAAAACTTTGCATTTAAAATTTTTGGGGTTTCCTTCAAAGGGTGCTTTATGGGCCAAGGAAAAAGAGTTTGAAAAAACAACTCTTTGCCAATTTGGGAAAAAGTATTGCAGAAATTTTGAGGGATCATACAAAACCCTTTCCATCCCCCGGTAATGGACAGGTGGGAAAATTTCAAACGTACTCCCACTGCCCTTTCTAAAGGGCTCTAACCTCTGAAGAGAAAAAAAGATTGGAAGAACTCCTTAAAAAAATTTTGGGCCTTTCCTTAAAAAAATGCACAAAGATGATTTTAAAAGGTTACTACCCAAATTTTTCCTGGGTTTTTCGGCAGTTACCCGATTACCTTTGACATTTTGTTCGATTCTCCAGTTTTCAGAGGGCCTACAAGAAATTTTTCCCCCCAAAAATTTTCGTGCTTGAAAAAAAGTAATCCCATGGCCAAAGAGGCATATTTTATTAGCTTCAAAATTTTTTTAGGGAAGGGCAGAGCAAAAGTTTAAAAACCCCAAATTTAAAAAAATTAACAAAAAAAGGGGGTGTTCAAGGATCAAAAAAATTTTCATCAGGGGGAGGGGGGGGGGCCGGGGGTTTTTGGTTAGGGGGGGAAAAAAGGTGGACCCAGGGAAAACTTCCCTTCTTTTTGGGAAAAACAAAACAATTTTTCGTAGTTTAAAAGGAAAGGAAGGTTTTTAAAGAAAAACCCAAAATTTTTTTATTTGAGGGGGTTAAAAACCGGGGGGAAATAGGGTAGGTTTTAAAAAGGGGGGCAAAAAACCCCTTGCATCCCGGAACCTGTAGCCCTTGTGAAATTTCCTAACCGGGGGAAACCAAAAGGGGACCAATCCCCCCGAAGTAAACACACCAAAAAAAAGACCAACAAAAAGACAGCAATCTAAAATATTGCCTCTTGTAGAAAAAGACTAGAAACTCCGATGAAGGGAAAACACCAAACCAAAATGCTTTTGTTTTTTTTTTGCCCCGTAGAAAAATTTTTTAAATTAAATCCTGAAGCGTTTTTAAAAATTTTTGCCAAAGGAGTTTTTGATGAATTTTGAAAAAAAGCAGAAAGGGGACAACCCAAAAACCCCGACAACAGATTCAGATCCAGAATATTAGATCCGTTTTTTTGATTTAGGACTTTTTGATTTTTAATTACCAGTGAACCAGAGGTTGAACCAAAACCCGTAGAAACCTGAACTTGAAATCTCAAAAGACTAATTTAAAAAAAAAGAAAAAATCAAAAAAAAGAAAATTTTCAAGAAAAAAAGGTTTTTCCCCAAGAAAAGGGAAAAAGACCCAAAGATGGGTGACTTATGGGCACTTTTTGGAGAAAACCGGGGGTGGGGGGGGGGGTCCCCCAAGGGGGGGGGGGAAAATGTTTTTTGTTTTAAAACAGGTATAAATTTCCCGGGGAAACAGGGTAAGAACACCTGAGAAGTTTTCCTTTCCCACCACCCGTTTGGGAAAAAAACCCCAAAAATGTTTTTTAAAAAACTGTTCAAAAGGACTTAAAAAAAAAAAGGGAAAAACTTAGCTAGTTAGCATAGGAATTTTGGGTGGTTTTTAAATGGTTTTGGAAAAAATTTTTCCACGAAGTTTTAAATGGCAATTTTTTTTCTTGAAAATTTTTTTTTTGGGTGTTTGCTTTTTTCTCTTTTCTTCTTTTTCAGGGGAAAGGCAAGCAAGTATCTTAAAAATAGTTAGGATGTTTAGTAATTTACAATTTTGTTCCTTTTTTTTTTGTCAAAATGTTGGGGTTGTCACCCCCTCTTTAAAGTAGAGGCCCCGGGCCCTTTTGAAAAAATAGTATACAGTTGTAGTAATGAAGGGGGGAAAATTTGGGAAAAAGTAAGACAATGTTTTTTTAAATTTTGAGGGGTTGAAGACCGGGGCAAACACCTTTTTAAAGAATTTTAAAAACTAAATTTAAAGGTAAAATGCCTACCCGATAAAATTAGAAGTCTATTTGACTCTTTATGGGGCTGTCCTAACTTTTATAAGGGTTTCTGAATTTTGAAAGGGCGACATTAATCCAGGGGGGAGTTTTGGGGACCCCCGGGGGAAGCCTTAAAATGTCACTGTTTTTATCAAGTGTAAAATTTGTTAAATTTTTCCTTGGCCATTAAAAATGGCCCCCCAAGGGGAAATTAAACCCAAAACAACCCCCCCGGGATGGTTTTTGGGTTTTACAAACCAGAGGACTAGAACAAATCAAACCCTGTGTTGTACCCTTTTAGAAAAAGGGGGGGAGGAACAGAGTTTCTGGAACCCCTGTTGTAGGAGTGGTTTTTGGGTAGTTTTAAAGGTTTTCCCAAAGACGAAGGGGAAGGGCACAGAAGGCAAAAGAGCACCTGGGGCCCGTTAAAAAAAACAGAGTCCTGTTTGTGTTTGCAAACCATTTTCCCCACCGGACAGTGAAGAGGGGGCAGCCAGCCCAATTTACAGTTTTAGGGGGTGACGGATATGACGGTGAAACCCCGGCTTAGGTTTTTTTAAATTTTTGGGGGTTTTTTTTTTTTTTTTTTTTTTGTTTTTTTTTAAATTTTTTTTTTTTTTTTCCCCCCCTTTTAAGCAGTTTTTAAAATGTTTTAAGCCAAAGGGGCCTTTGCATTGCTGGGTTTTCATTGTTTTTTACTAAGTTACTGTTTGGGGGAATTGGACTTGAATAAAGCCTTTTTTTTTTAAAAAACCCACAAATGGACCTGTTTTAAATTTTATGTGTTTCTTTTTGAAAAAGGATAATTACAAAGGGCCCCCCCTCAATTTTTAAAAACCCCCCAGGTCCATCAGAATCCTAAAGAACTCTTCATACCCCACGCTGCAACCCTATCACAGTGGCATGTGGATAACATATAATAGGACAGTCCCTTTGAATAGTGAGTAACGTACCCCCGCTCCGAGGGTACTATCCACCCCACTGTTCAGCAGCCAGATGTGTGACTATATACAATATGTTGAACTCAGCTCACAGCAAGACAGTGCGCGGGAGAATGTGATCCCAAAATGGCTGTCCTTCCCGCCTCTGCAAGCCCACTAGCAGGAGGGAGATGGGGAAAATGGCAGCGTTCCCGCCAGAATGGCGGCAGTAACAGGATGGTAACCTTAGGCTTGCTCAGAGAGGGATGGCCAGCCACCACGCAGCTTTCTAACGAGCAATCTCACCTCTGCTGCGTGGGGAGGAGAGTGTCCAGGCAGAGCCGGTGAGTGAGGTGTCCTCGAGCGCGCTTGAGAGCTGGCAGGCCACGACAGTCAGGGTGCGCTCCACGCTGTGGTCCAAGGTGCGCCTGTGTAGCCGCGGTCCTCTCCACAGATGCCGCCGCAGGTTGGAAGGCGGCTGTGCGCTGCAGGTGTCGTCAGCTCACAAACTCCGGACCGGGAAGCTGCAGGCGGGAGATGAGTGCGTGCTGCAATCTGCGCCCGGGAGTCGGATGCCCGCGCTTCCAGGAAGTACACGGGTCTCCGCGGCTGGCGCGCGTCGGCGGTCAGGGGTGGCTGGTCTTCTATGCCTGCAGCGGTGGGTTCCACGGCAGGTACTGCAGAGTGGCAGGGGGGGTCAGCAGTCCTCCCTAGGCGGGAACTGATCACCCACCAAGCCAGAAGCAGTAGCGGTGAGATATCACTCCTGGACTTCCAGCTAGTTTCAGAATCGTCTCCTCAATGCCCCCGGGCCAACAGGCTTTCAGAATCGCCTATAGTGGTCTTTGCTGGCCGGTGAGGGTTGGCTAAAAGTCCTTAGTTGGAGCTCGGAGTGACGGAGCTCAGATAAGATGCGGCCATCTTGGATAGTCCCGCCCCACCGGAACCCTTAATTAGAGAAGGCCGAATTCTCAAAAATCCGGTCGGTCCCACTTCGCACTGAATTTTCCGACAAAATTCGTTTCGTTCCAAAATACTTCTCACGAATCACGATAAAAAAACGCTATTTCCAGGCTTGGCCCCCCCCCCAGAGCCTGCAGGGTGCAGTAGTAACGTTTGCCATGCGTAAATATGCAGAGGGAGCTTGGTTAGGTCTTCCACAATGTTGTCTTACTAGTATGACACGCACATGACTGCCCGCCTTGCTCTCAGAATCATCTCGCTTCACTATAAAAATACCCCTTGGGCACTTCGTGTAAGAGGGCAAAAACTACCAAAAAACTCAGCGGGAAAGTAGTCCTGTATAAAGTCATGGCAAGCGAAAGCTAGTGTAAAAAAACAGTATACTGAGAGGCTCAGGTTGCAACATTATATGATAGAGTGTGGATGGTGACGGCGCAGCCACAGCAGCATGAGAGCAAGGACAGTGGCACAATGACCGTCAGGAGGTCGGAAAAACAGTATAAGACCACAGAGCGGCACAATTCACACAGTGTGGAGTCATGGCACAGCAGCATGAGGTCAGCAGTGGCACAAAGACATACTGGAGGCGGCAAAACAGTATTAAGGTCCACAGAGTGCACAATCACACAGTGTGGAGTCAACCGGCGGCAGCAGTATTAGTCAGACAGTGGCACAATGCATTATCTGGGAGGTGGCAAAAACTTATTAGGCCACCAGAGTGGCACAATCTCACAGTGTGGGTCACTGCGGCAGTCAGTATGAGTCAGGCAGTGGCACAAATACATTATGCGGCGGCAAAAACATTATTAGGCCACAAGTGCACAATGATACAGTGGTGGAGGTCACGGCGGCAGCAAGTATGAGGTCCAGACATTGGCACATGACATTATGGAGGCGTAAAAAAACAGTATTAGGCACCGAGTGCACAATCACCACAGTGTGGAGTCACGGCGCGGCAGCAGAATGAGGTCAGACAGTGCACAATGGCATTCTGGATGTTGGCAACAGTATATAATGGGCCACATGAGAGGGCACAATGATACAGTGTGGAGGTCACGGCGGCAGCAGTATAGGTCAGGCAGTGGCATACATGAACATTATGGAGGCGGAAAAAACAGTATTAAGCCACAAGTGTTGGCACAAATCACACAGTGGGTGGAGGCTCGCGGCAAGCAGTAATGCGGTCATGCAGTGGGCACAAAGACATTATGGAGGCGGCAAAACAGAATTAGGCCACACAGTGGCACAATGATACAGTTGGAGGGGTCCACGGCAGGCAGCAGTATGAGGTCAGACAGTGGCATACAATGACATTATGGAGGCGGCAAGACAGTATTAGGCCACAGAGTGGCAACAATCACACAGTGTGAGGTCAACGGGCGCAGCATAAGAAGTTCAGATAATGCTCAATACATTATGTGATGCGGCAATACAGTATTAGTCCCCACGTAAGTGTGCACAATCACACAGTGGTTGTGGTCACGGCTGCAGCAGAAAGAGGTCATGCCAGTGTGGCACAATGACTTAATGGAGGCGGCAAAAAAGTATTAGGCCACAGAGAGGCACAATGAAACAGTGGGGAGGTCACACGGCGTCAGCAATTATGAGGTCAACTAGGCACAATGACATAAGAGGAGGTGGAAAAACATTATTAGGGCACAGAGTGGAATTGGGGGGGGGGGGGGGGAATATAAAACAATCACACAGTGGAGGTCACAAGCAGCGTCAGCAGTAAGAGGTCAGGCAGTGGCACAATGACATTATGGAGCGGCGAAAACAGTATTAGGCCCACAGAGTGGCAAACAATGATACCGTGTGGAGGATCACTGCAGCAGCAGTATGGGTCAGACAGTGGCACAATGACATTTATGGAAGGTGGAAAAACAGATTAGGGCACAAGAGTGGCGCAATACACACAGTGGAGGTTCACAGCGTCAGCAGTCTGAGGTCAGGCATTGTCACAATGACAAATTCTGGAGCTGGCAAAAAAGAGTAGCCAAAGAGTGTACAAATGACACAGTGTGGAGGGCACTGCAGGAGCAACAGCAGCAGCATACGGACCATACCAGTTGCACAATGACCAGTGGTGGAGGCACGTCAGCAGCCAACGCAGCAGCATGAGGACAAGACTGTGGCAACAAAGACAAATTCTGGATGTGGCAAAAACAGGAGTAGGCCACAGTGTGGAGGGCAAACGGCAGCAGCCACGTCAGCACATGAGGTCAGACTGTGGCACAATGACACAGTTTGGATTCACTACAGTATCACAGCACAGCATGAGATCAGATAGTGGTCACAGATGACATTCTGTCAGAGTCAAAATAGTATTAGGCCACAGAGCGGCACAATGACTGAGACGGAGGTCACGGCGGCAGCAGCATGAGGATCAGGCAGAGGCACAAATGACAGAGATTGGAGGGATGACAGGAGCAACAGCATGAGGTCAGAGAGTGGCCCAATGACAATATGGAGGTGGCAAAAAGTGACGCCAGGGCCTGCAGAGTGTGCACAATTACACAGTGTGGATGCACGGCAACAGCAAACAGCAGAGCAGCATGAGCACATAGAGTGGCACAATGACAGAGTATGAGGTGGGTGTCAAAACCAGCCCTGTTAAATGACTTTGGGAGGCCGATGGAGAAACTATCAGCAGTGTGTGTCAACAGGCGGGTGTCGAGCAATCAGAATAGATTTTCTGAGGCAGTAAGGTTTGAACCCAGAACATGACGCCTAAGGCATTGTGTGTGGAAAACCTGGCGATCCACTCCTGATTCATCTTGACAAAGGTCAAGTCGTTCAACATATCCGTGGACACCGGTGTTCTCCTTGGGTGTAACGATGCCCCCGCCGCACTGAACACACCGCTCTAGAAATCCACACTAACTAGGCCTGGAGCAGGACAGCTTCTTCTCCACTGCACAACTCGGCAATTTGCGTCCCCCCCCCCCCACCCCCCCCCCACCCCCCCCCCCACCCCCACCCCCCCCCCCCCCCCCCCACACATCCGAGTTTGGCTGCCCAGTAGTCCATCGGTATCTATCTAACTGTGTTGGGCAGATGCTGTCCAAGTAGTCCACAACCTTTTGTTCAAGGGGAATGCTCCATGTCCTCTGCTGCTGCTCGTGCTGGTTGGACTGCCCTCGCTCAATAGGCGGGTGAAGGAAGCTGCTCATTAGTGACACCAGAACTTAAGTACTGCTGATGGAGCTGGTACAGCTCCTACCCCCCCCCCACCGGCCCCCAGCAGCTGCGGCAGTAGTAAACGTAAGCCGTGAGGAACCCCCGCGTTCCAGACTAGTCATGAGGAGGACGATGCCGACTAGGCAGCGGCCAGACTGAATTACGGAGTATTTCCCAATAGTATTTGAGTTTGCTTCCTCTCAATAGCTGGGAAAAAGCTCCCATTTTGGAACCGGTAGCGAGGTTCCAATAGGTGTAGAGCCAGAAGTCATCCCACTTGCCGTATGCTGACATATAACGGCAGTCACTAGCCAGCAAATAAGCATGCTGCGGGACATCGTGCACAAGTGATCCGAGGTGGCACCCTGCCTCCATTTCCACAGTATACTGCCACGGTGCATGGGAAGTCATCTGCCTCTCTTCCTCAACACCACCACCTCCCTCCAGCTGTCACCTGCAACCTCATCTCTTGTCACTGGGTAGAAAATCCACTCATTTATCACCAGAACAATGCTTCTGCTCCAATGTCCTCCTCCTCCTCTCCTCCTCCATTACCAGTCGCCCACCAGGACACATGAGCCCCCGAGATGTAGGTCTCCACATCTCCAGCCCTGCCCTAGACAGATTTTTCAGCATCTGATACCAGGACATGAAGCAGTCTGAATGACGTTATTCATCCCTTAGTCCTGCACAGACAAATAACGTGGCTCCTCGAATGTGCCACAACAAACAGCAAGGTGTCACGCATGCTGCCACTCGGCTAACTCAAAGTTTACACAGGGTAGTACTTCTTCTGCCTGATCATCAAAGAAAAATCGTTAATGGGCGTTTCTCGAGTTCAAACAGGTCTGTCAACAATTGCATGAGCTAGGTAATTTCCATCGGGTGGAAACATCGCATATCAGAGCGTGTTGGGGGAGGCCGTTCTGCCGCAGCTACTCGAGGAGGGAGATCCTGGCTCTTGTACGAATGGATAAAGTGCATGCACAGTTTCCTGGCCATTTTCAGAATGTTCTGAAGATCGGTGGAAGACTACAGTAACATTTTTACAACCAGATTGAACACGGGCGCCAGGCAGGGCGCATGGACCATTCCCTGGCCTCTGACCTCGGTTGCAGCTGCGGACACCATGTTCCTCCCAATGTCCGTCCACCATGGTACCGAATTGCAGTTTGTGCGCGGAGAAAGCCACACATCGATTTCTTGCCTGCATGACGCGGATCAGTTCCCCCCCCTGTGTGACTTCGTTCGTCGCCGAGGCAATCTAGGTGTAGAACTGCGAGACACCGCTGTGCCCTACCACAATGTGGTATGATGAGCATTAACTTTGTTGAGGCTGAGATTGTGGTGGTGGTGGAAGGGAGGATGAGGCGGACATTGCGCAGGAGCAGCATTTTGACAACGTGGAGGAGAAATCTTCTTCTACTGTCCAAGTTTGGTGTTGCCTGGTCAGAAGCACATTCACCCTGTGGGCCCGTAAAAGGACATGAACTGTCCCTGACCGTAGTACAGCTCTCAAGAACTTCCCGCTGCCGTGTACCTTGGAACAAACCACATTAAGCACAAGACTGACACACTTTCTGTTCTACATATAAATGAAGTTCATGTTACTGCCTTTTGGAAAAGAAATTACGGCTTGGAACTCTCCACTCGCGGCCGCACAAGCCATTAGATCTCTTGAATGGTGCAGAGTCCACCATTTGGAAATGGAGGAGGGACGCAGATAACAACAACATGGTAATCAGGAGCAGGGTCAGCTTCTGCACCTAGGGATGGTTGTACGCATACTGTAGTCCTCTTACAATCGCCTCTCTGAACGACTGGGGGGCTGGCCCATGAGAAGCGAGGAGTCAGAGCACTGACCGTGAGAGGATGGTCAAAGAGAAACAGCTTGCCGTCTGCAGAGGTGGTTGGAGCATGACTGGCTTGAAATAGCATGCTTGCCCACTGGGCCTCCTGCTGCTGCTGCCGCGGCATATGGACCACCACATCTGAGCCACTATCTCCCAGGCCACCCGGATGGTGACTGCTCGCAATTGTTACGCAGGTCCTTTGTGCAACGTTAAGCTCCTGGCCACGCATCACTTTCTGACTGCCCACAATTCTACATATACCCATATTCGGCTCTCCGGTGTCTTAGCAAAGAACTGCCACAACCCGCCGAGTAGCTGATTTACCGCCACCGCTCCCGCCCCTGATTGACTACTTGCCGCCGCAGCCTGCCCCATTCGCTGACCCCCTGTGCCGCTACTGTCTTGGACCTGCGAATGGGTTTTCTACCCCTTGGCCGCGTTGGCTCCCGAACCTCTACACTGCTTGCTAACCCTGCTGACTCACGGCCTACACAACCCACTTGCTGGCTTGCGCCGCTGCCTGACGCGCAAGCTGACGCCACTGCCCTGACGATATGAAGCCCTTGCTTCACGCCCACCTAACTCACTCCCGGCTCCCAAGATGCGGTCGGCTACATCTTCATCTATTTGTGTTTCATCGTCACTACTGTCCTCACACCGGTCCTTGGTAAAGCCGAGGCTGACCTCTCACTCTCACCACATGACCACCGCATGCCACTCTCCACATCTATCCCTTTGCCGCCTACTGTCAATAAGCTGGGGATATTGGCCCCATTTTCTTTCTTTCGCTGCCACGTAGACAGCCAGCAGCCGCTCCTCAAATTGTTTCATCCCTCGCTATATATTGGCGCTGAGCCCCAGACCACATAGTCAGATTCCCTGGCTGAGGAACTGGATGGTACATAGGCGGCTAGAGGACAGGTGAGGGCCCGCTGACACGCCTCCAGGGCCATGCCACCTAATGTTGTGTCTGAGTTCCCACCGAACTCTGTCTGGTGTTGTCAGATGACAATGGGAGTAAGAGGATGACCTAGTCCAACCAATCAAGAAACCCTTGTGTTGCTGAACAACACACGCCGCAAGATGACAGCGCAGTTTTGGCTCACCGAGTGACCCTGCTGCGACGTCCCCTTAGCTGTGCTAGCTACCTGGGCCCCTTTCAGAAATGTTTTGTGCCACTCGCCACACGCAGTTGCAGAGCCTGCCACCTCACTTCTGACATCCTGTTTGTTCAAAAATGTTCAACACTGTTTGATGAAGCCTTCTGTATATGATCAAATATACAACACCACTGATTTTGACTCCAAAAAACCCAGTAACAAGCTTGGGTAACCCTTGGATATAAATTGGTCTCTCCACAAATGGCCAGTAAAAATTTAACTTGTATGTGTCGTTTACAAGCACTGTGTGTTTTACTAAATGTAAAAGCACAAAACAGGCTTAATTAACCTTCGCTTGGTTTAAGCTACAAGAAAATGTATATATTTCGGTGTAGAAAAAGACGGTTTAATTTTGTCAGCACACCAGCAAAACAACGCTTATTAACCCCCTGGATTTCAATTGCGCGCCAAAGAAAGATCCTCCCAAATAGTAATCCTAGTTACAATGGCGTGGTTTTCTACGCCACACAAACAAGAGATACAGTTGTAATTAGCCTTTGCATGTGAATTAGGCTACCAAAAAAATATAAAGATATTTTGGCGATTGAAAAAGACGGTTTTAATTTTTGTCATGCACACCACCAAAACAACGCTGTGAATTAAACCCCTGGATTAAATTGCGCCAAAGAATGAGCCGCACAACTAGTAGCGGTGTACAATTGCGTGTTTTCTACTACGCCAGCACAACCAGAGAATACCTTTGTAATTAGCCTTTGCATGAGAATTAGCTACCAAAAAAATATATATATAATTTGTGCGATGAAAAGTAGTATTTAAATTTGTCAGCACTACCGATCAAAAAAAACGCTTAATATAAACCCCTGATGTAAATTTGCGCCAAATAATTGAGCCGCACCAACTAGTAGTCTGTTTGGAGTAGCGTGTTACATGCTTGTTTTCTACGCCACACAACAAGAGATTACAGTTGTAATAAAAGCCTTTGCTTGTGAATTAGGCTACCAAAAAATATATATATATTTGGCGTTTGAAAAAGACGGTTAATTTTGTCAGCCACCACAAAACAACAGCTAATATAACCCCTGGATGTAAATTGTCGCCAAAGAATTGAGCCGCACAAACTAGTAGCGAGTTACAATTTGCGTGATATTCTACGCCACACAACAAGAGATACAGTTTAACATAAGCCTTTGCTTTCGTGAAATTAGGCTACCAAAAAAAAAATATATATATTTGGCGTTGAAGAAAGACGTATAGTTTTTGTCAGCACACCAGCAAACAACGCATAATTAACCCTCTGATGTAAATTGCGCCAAAGAATGAGCCGCACAAAACTAGTATCTTTGAAGCGAGATTACAAATTGCGTGTTTCTACGCCACACAACAAGAGATACCAGTGTAATCTAGCCTTTGCTTGTGAATTAGGCTACCAAAAAAATAATAAATAAATTTGTCGTGATGAAAATACTGTTACTTTATTGTCCACAAGACCAGCAAAAAACAAACGCTAAATAAACCCCTGGAAATGTAATAGCGCCAAAGAATTGAGCGCACCAAACCAAGTAGGCGTTTACCATAGCTTGTTTTCTACGCGCACACAACAAGAAAAGATACCAGTTGTAAATAGCCTTAGCTTGAGAATTAGGCTACCAAAAAAATATTATATAATTTGTGCGTTGAAAAAGACGGAGTTTATTTTTTGTTCAGCACACAACCAGCAAAACAACGCTTAATTAACCCTGGCATGTAAATTGCGCCAAGAATGAGCCGCACAAAACTAGAAGCTTAGAAGCTTGTTTACAAATTGCGTTTTTCTTCTACTCCACACAACAAGGATACATTTTGTAATTAGCCTTTGCATTGTGAATTATTGCTACCAAAAAAAACTATAATAATTTGGCGTTGAAAAAGCCGGTTTATATTTTGTCAGCACACCATCAATAACAACGCTTAATTAACCCCTGGATGAAAATGCGACAATAGAAATCAGCAGCCAAAAATGAAGTTTTAAATGAAATTGAAAAAAACGCCTGATTCTTAAAAGAATACAACAGGAACTGGCCCTTAGATCCCACTTATTGGAATTGAATTGGTATATGCCACTGCAGTGGCCACACAGATTTCAGATCCAATACCCCAAAAAATCAGAAATTAGAACATTCAGAGAACGTCCTCTAGACAAGCTTAGACACGCCCACAGAAATCCGCTGTATAAAAAATCCAGTTCTTCAGAAAGCGCTAGCACCCGCAGCAGCACCTTCCCTATCCGTACAGTGAGAGGAGTGTGAGCTCCCAGCGGCGCGCTCGGTCTTATATAGTGCGGTGACGTCACAGAATCCCGCCGGTCTCTGATTGGCTTCATCTCTGCACATGTCATGCAGGCTATGCCCTTCTCCCCCCAGAGGCTTTCCCCCATGTAGCGCCATGTGCTCGCAGCCATTTTATCAATCAAAAGCACACTTCGTTCACCCGAAGTACCCCCAAAGTTCGACTTCGTTCCGAACCGAAGTTTTCCTGAAATTCTAAACGAATTCCACTTCGTTAGAATCAATTCGCCCATCTCTACCTATAATAAATATGTTTAAATACATCAAAGGTCAATTTAGAGATCTCTCCCAAGATTTATTTATACCCAGGACTGTATCTAGAACAAGGGGGCATCCTCTACGTCTTGAGGAACAAAAGTTTCTACATAAACATAGAAAGGGATTCTTTACTAGTGAGACTGTGGAACTCTCTGCCAGAGGAACTTGTCATAGTGAATTCTATAACAGAGTTCAAAAAGGGTTTGGATGCATTTCTGGAGTGAAATAATATATATAACAAGAATGCAGGTAATTGCCTGGATCCTCCAGCCAGTTGCTGTGCGCTCTTTGTGATAGCCTCATACAATGTCTCTAGCAGTGTGAATACACATACACTCTTAAATAGATACTGTATATGGGACAAGGTGTATATGTTTGTATGTATGTACAGTATGTATAAATATACATTGGGGAAAATAAGTATTTGATACACTGGCTATTTTGCAAGTTTTCCCGACAACAAAAAATGGAGAGGTCTGTAATTTTTATCATAGGTACACTTCAACTGTGAGAGACATAATGTAAAAAAAAAATCCAGAAAATTACATTGTGTCATTATTAAATAATTAATTTGCATTTTATTGCATGGAAGTATTTGATCACCTTCCAACCAGTAAGAATTCTGGATCTAGCAGACCTGTTAGTTTTTCTCTACGAAGCCTCCTACTCATTACCTGTATTCATTGCACCTGTTTGAACCCTTTACCTGTACAAAAGACACCTGTCCACACACTTAATCACACTCCAACCTCTCCACCATGGTCAAGACCAAAGAGCTGTCTATTGACAGCAGGGACAAAATTGTAGACCTGCACAAGGCTGGGATAGGCTACTGGACAATGGGCAAGCAGCTTGTTAAGAAGGCAACAACTGTTGACTGTCATTCTTCCTTGGTCTGGGGCTCCTTGCAAGATCTCGCCTCGTGGGGTAAGATTGCTTCTGATAAAGGTGAGGAATCAGCCCAGAATTATATGGGAGGACCTGGTCAATGACCTAGATAGAGCTGGTACCACAGTCTCAAAGATTACCGTTATTAACACACTACGCCGTCATGGGTTAAAATCCTGCATGGCATGTATATATATTACAATGTTCCTTTAAGTCAGGGTATGTTCACGTGCATATTTTGGAGTATATTTCACAACGAAGTACATGCCGAAGTACGCAGCAAACAATGTTCTAAACATGTCTCATAGTCTGCAATGTAAAATATGCGGCATCATTCAAACCATGTGTAATTTACTAATTTTTATAGACGGAGTGAAATAATGAAGTTTAGGAGGCAGAAATCTGCCGCGGGCACTATGCATCAATTTCACATTGTAATTATGCGTCAGCAAGCACGTAATTTCAATGACACAACGAATATGTTTTGTGGCGCAAATGTACGCGCCGTAAATACACCATGTGAACATACCCTTACAATGGCCTCAGGTTACAATACTTTCACCATACCAAGTCTTTCCTGGAACATTGTATGTTGAAACTACACTCGGCATACAACAATAGTATTGTTACCCTCCGGATGCTCTGGTCCAGTTCCTGTTGCTTTTGCCCCCCCCCCCCCCCATGGCAGCATACCCACTCCTGATAGCTACCTCAAGGACCCTCTACATCATTTGCCGTTTCTTACTATTTTCTTTGCTGTTCTGCAATATCATATCCATTTTCATCTCCCTTTAACTAATAGATGTCACTTGATAAAGGCATTTGCCAAAACGTCGTTTGTTACCGACATCTGGGTTCTTTGTATGCCTTAATGGTGACTTTTGTAAAACATACAGTGAGTAGTGTTTTTGGATTAGTGCAAAAACATTTTGTATATGATCCATGCCTCTTGTAAATAAATGAAATTTTCCCTTTGAGCATTTACTACAGTATACGGTGGATATATTTTTACTGTTAGTCAGACCGTATTGGTCTTTTCCACTTCTAGCACCCATTATGCATTGTATTCTATAGGTGTGCGTGACCATTTTTGTTTATCTACAACAATACAACAGAGTCATAGACACTGTGATATGCAACTCATGAGATTGACTGGTAAATACAACCAATTAGCATGAACATTTTACTTATATATACTTATATAGAAAATATTTATCATAGAATTGCTTGTAGTGATTTGTGGTCTGGTAGCGCCTCTCTACAGTACAGTATGGTGCTACATGTTCTGTATTGCTCTTCACATGTGCCAGGATGAGCGGCTCCTTTGGGCACTAGGTGAAGGCAGCCCCATATTCTTTTTTTTCCTGGTACATTATGTGTAAGGTACATGATCCAAATAAGCTACTATCCTCAAAGTAGAAAGTGATTTAAACCATACAATGGTTTCAACGTACAATGGTCATCCCGAAACCAACGGATATTGTATGTTGAGGGACCACTGTGTACAAAATAAATATACACAACTCACAAAAGTTAGAGTTCTTTGGCTTTTGGTTGAAATCTAGTGATGAACATAAAATTTCTTGAATTTTTTTTTAAATGAAGTAAATGAGACATCTCTTACCTTTAGAATGTACATGTCCAACTGTTCAATGTTTCAGTACTTTGTGCACAACTTGTTGATCTCTAACAAGAAGCTTAATGAGAAAATTCTAAACAGATGTTTGGCCCTTAAATGGCTCAATAAATTTAGGGGATTAATTGGAATTGAGATTTAAACAGTCCTCCTCATCATGTTGTTCACACTTTGACATCACGGGCCACATGCATGAAAACTGTCTAAGTCTAAAACTCGCTTTGTTGCTCATGGCAACCAATCAGAGCTCCCCTTTCATTTCATATAATGCTTTGGAAAAATGAGAGGGGCGTTTTGATTGGTTGCTATGGGCAACAAAGTGAGTTTTAGACCTATACAATTTTCATACATGTGGCCCATGATGTCAAAATATGAACAGCATGATGAGGAGGACTGTTGACAGCCAGGCTTGTCTTTCTTTCCAGCCACTATACTGATGCCTCTACCCTGTGTCAGTCACTGCACTGGTTGCCCATTCAGAATAGAATACAACATGAACTCATCACTCTCACCTATAAAGCTCTCCACAGTGCTGCTTCTCCATACATCTCCTCCCTCATCTTTGTCTACTACCCTACCCACTCTCTCTGCTCTGCTGATGATATCGGATTACATTCCTCATCATCCGAACCTCCTATGCACGTCTCCAAGACTTCACACGTGCAACACCAGTTCTCTGGAACATGCTACCACGGGCGATCAGGCACATTCAGAATTCTCATCGCTTTAAGAGGGCCCTGAGGATACATCTTCTCAGTCTGGCCTGCCAGAATTCCTAATGGCTAACTCCCCTCCTCCCCCCTTACTCCCGAGCGCTCTCATTTTTGGCACTTAAATATATATAGATGTACTGTCTGGGTGACAGGTCCATCCAAATTCTACATAAAACAACCCCATATTTATGTCACATGGCTGGACCATTGTAAATCTAGCACTTCTTACCCTTCGTCTCAACCGTACACCCTAATAGATTAACACCAAAAAGACTCCTAAGAAATACATTGGGCTAGGTTCCAAGAACATCCAATACCTCCCAAAGTAAAGGGTAATGTCACTCACAATAAATTACCAAACAAAAAAGAAAAGAAAAAACAGGACTTAATACCCATAGCTATAAAATTAATGAAACTTTATTCAAAATATAAAATATATAATAACAAAATAACAATTACATATATAAATTGACATGAAAGGGACATCAAACTAACAAATAGCCTAATAGCATTGATACAAGCACATTACAACAGAAAATTACAACATCACATATAGATAAATAGATGCATATTTCATTAATAACTAAATAGAACAATTATAATCATTCAATGCAATATGGATTGGTATCCAAAATGCATGATCACAAGACAATTATTTACCCATGATAGAGTCCTTTGTAGCAGCTTGTCCCTGCACCCCAACGCGCGTTTCGCCTCTGCTTCATCAGGGGGCGTATCACAATAGCAAACCGAATGCACCTATATATCCATACATGAAGGATCATGTGATCCATAACAGCCAATGAGCTATCCCCCATGAATAACCACATTATGAAATATCCACATAATAAAGAGTAAAAATACATCACAAACAATTATTGTAAATATCTAGGATCAATCTCAACGGTCATACACTAATATTGGATAAACGAGGGCAATTAAGCCAGTCTCCAAAGTACTTCTGCGCATGCGCGGCAATTTGCCGCAATTCCGGATGTTCACACGATGCCCCACTTCCGGCTGAATCTTTATAGTGCGCATGCGCGGAGACATTAGTCTCTGTGCATAGATCGCGCACCGCCGAATGTGACAAAGAATCGTTCCACAACACCAATTAGTGCTGAAGAACAAAATAGAAAGAACGAACTCAGTGTGCATGCAAAATATGTAAGAATAAATAAGAATCAATAGAGTGACAATGTGAAGTGATAATCAAGTGATGGTGAGATGTGATGGAAAAATAAATAAAGATGAGAACGAGTGATTAGGAAATAAAGTGATGATGACATAGTGAAAAGAATGAAAGTTGTATGGATGCACACAGAATTCGCTTATATTTAAATAAAATTTCTATAGGGGCTGATAAAATTTCAAAATGCGCATATAATATTAAAAAACAAGGAAAATCAAAGAAAATAAAGAAACAAAAAATATACAATGATGAATACAGTGCATGAATCTACAATATGCAGTTACAAAAATATACAGATCATATAATGCATCAAAAATTCATATACAATAACAAAATTACATGTTAATAACCCCAATGATGTGCAAAAATTACATAAATAATAACAAAAACATATCTGAAAAAAATTATATATGAATAATATCTTATAACACATCAAAATACATGCATCATATCAAAATTACATATAAATAACACCTTGTAATATATCAAAAAATAAATAAAATAAAAAATAAAAAAAAAATTTAAAAAGGAGGGGCGTTGTTTGCCATGGCCGCGTGAAGACGCTCTGCTCTGAGCTCCCTAGATTTTCATTGAGAATCCTCTACCATCTGCCTGTATAATATGGGCAAATCGTTTAAAAAAGGCAAAACTGGCCCCTCTGGGGATCCTGCACCTGTTCAAGGGGACATCAGCCAGTATTTCGGCCGTTATGCAGCTCTAATGCCGCCTGAGGCTCCGATGGCGTGTGGGCCCCAAGATTGCCGACCAGACACTGGTGCCCTAGAGATCAGCTGGGCCGCGCTGCCTTCTGCTGAGACTCCATCCACCCGCTCGGCCCGCAGGAGAAGAGGGGCGCAGCTCACTGAGCTCTTACCTGAAGCCCTGGCTGCCCTGGAATGCCTGGATGCTGGCCGCGCCGCTCGCGGCATCGTGGCGCCGGCTGCGGCCTCTTCTTCCATCTGCCCGGATCTGCGGGACGTGCGCCCGTCTTCATCACCTGCTGCGGCCTCTCCTTGTGCGAGGCTGAAGACCGGACCCCCGCCGCACGCCGCTCCAGATGCAGGGCCGTCTCTGCTAACTGCCTCGACTGTGCCGGCGCCTCTGCCTGCGTCGCTGCCGGCGCCGATGACTCACAGCCCTGCGCCGCGCACGGAGTGTGAAGAGGAGCGGAGGGACGCCTCGGACCTTGCGGGCTCCCGACTGTAGGAGGACTCCTGCGTTCTTCCTGGGGATGACCATCCAGATCTTGAGTCCTCCCTCAGTGCTCCCCCATCTGTCAGCTTGAGGGGGGGAATCCTTGGGGCCACTGACTGTTGACTCTGGGACACCTCTACCTGGGGCCCTGCCTCTCTCCGGATCTCCCACTGGGGGGGGTTCACAGATCGGATCCCCAACCCTGGACTCCCCGCTAAATTTGGAGGCTGGCTCCCTGACGGCAGGAGCATCTGGGGGCACAGCTAGGCCTTTTGGGGCACAGGGGGGACCCTTGAACTGGGCATCTCCTACATCCTGCACTTCAGGTGACCCTAATACGGCCCCTGACAGGGGTCATGGCCCTCATTCATCCCCATGGTCCACGGGATCATCCTGGGGGGCTAACTTTGGCCAAGCCCATGCTGATGGGGCCATGGGAGGACGTTCACTGCTGTCGCCTGTGCAGGCCGTTTCCATGTCCACCCACTCTCCACATGCGGTCCTCCCGGCGGCCTCCCCCTCGCAGGGGTGCAATAGCCCTTACTCTGGCCCGTGGGCCTCTGCCTCTATTTCTGGCTCTCCATTGCAAGGACCCCATGTTCCGTTCTCAGGCACTGCCCCTGACCGTGCTGAGCCAGGCCCTGGGGATGCGAGGGGCTCATCTGCTGTGGCTAGCCAGCCGATAACCCTGGCGGACCTCCAACGTCTTACACAGGACCTACCCACCAGACAGGACATTTCTTCTATGACAAAACGGCTCCTGGATGAGTGTAGGAAGGAACTTGCTCAGGTTCGTTCTGATCTATCAGCGGTGACCACCAGGGTGGACACTCTACAGCAGGCTCAAGACTCTTCTTCCACTTCACTCTCCGCCTTGCAGGGGGTGGTGTAACAGCATTCCTCTCAACTGTTTGCCCTTCAGCAGCACCTTGATGATGTGGAGAACAGAGGGGGGAGGAACAATCTTCGGATACGGGGCCTCCCAGAGTTGGTGCCTGCTTCGGATCTCTACTATGCTATATCACAAGTTTTCAATACTATCCTGGACCGTGATCCAAATACCTACATAGAGCTTGATAGAGTTCATAGAGCCCTGCGCCCTCCTAGCAAGGACTCTCAATGCCCACGGGATGTTGTCTGCCGGGTTCATTTCTATGTTCTTAAGGAAGAGATTCTTCAGAAGGCTCGATCCCGTCCATCCTTGGCATACCAGGGTCATCCATTGCAGATATTGCCTTACAGGTTTAGCGTGTCAGCCTTATCGGTCTTACGCATGCTCCCTATTCCTCCACTCTCTTCTTCTCCTTTAAGTATACTGTTGAGGGAAGCTATCTTGATGTTTTCACTTCTACACTCTGGTCTAATTTGGGAGCACCGTGAGACCTTTGCATGTTGAGACCGCAGGAAGAAATTTGATGTTTTTGCCTTTCTAGCATTGTCCTTGGATCCTCTCTTATTAGTATTGCTCATTATTATGCGGGAGCGACTTCTATGGTGGGCCTGACATACACGTTCCCCACATAGGGTCTGGATTGCCTTTTGGCCACATGTGGGCCTCTTGGTTCTCCTGGTTCTTACGATTACTCGTAGTTTTGTTTGCAGGAGTTTTATGTTTTTCCTGTTTTTCCGGTACTGTCTTTTTGCACCCCTCTCCTGCCTGTTTTCTTTTTACTCCCTTTCTTCCTTCCACACCTGACCCCTACTGGACGCTGGAGGAGCACGGCGTGTGTCAATTTTCTAGATGTAATGGGAGACCTTAAGTTGGTATCCTTCAATGCCAAGGGCCTTAACACTCCTAGGAAGCGCTCTCAGGTCCTCTACCAATTCCATCGGCAAAAAGCCCATGTAGTCTGTTTTCAAGAGACGCATTTTAAAACTGGTCATTCTCCCTCCATTAAAAATAGATATTTCCCCCAGTGGCATTTTGCTAATTGTCCTTATTCTAAAACTAGAGGGGTGGCCATTGCTATCCACAAGTCTCTAGCCCATCGGGTTGTACAATGCATAGCTGACGCGGAGGCCAGATATCTCATCTTAGTCCTCAACATTAATGGTCATCATGATTTCACGATTGTTAATGTTTACTCTCCAAATTCTGGGCAGGTCCTGTTGAAGGTCCTGGATGAGTTGCACTCACGGGCCAGGGGCGTTATCTTGTTTTGTGGGGACTTTAACCTGACCCTTGATCCCACTCTGGACAATTCGACTGGGCGCTCCTCGGTAGCATACTCAGCCATTTAACGTGTCAAAAGGGCACTTCTGCAATTCCAGTTAGTTGATGGCTGGCGGCTTCAACATCCATCTGATAGGGACTATAGCTTTTATTCGCAACCTCACAACACATACAGTAGAATAGACTACATTTTACTTCAGCATAGCGCACTTCCATGGCTACGGTCCTCTTCCATAGGGACTGTGCTGTGCTCTGATCATGCCCCCATTTTTGTATCCCTGCAGGTCCTCCTCTTCTCTGCACACGCCCGACCCTGGAGACTCAATGAGTCCCTGTTGTTGGATTCGGTATGTTTGGCGGAGCTCAAGCGAACTGTCGAGCACTTTCGGGAGGATCATGCTGCTGATCCCACTGCGCCTCTTATACAATGGGAGGCTTTGAAGTGCATTCTCCGTGGGATCCTGATTAAGCACGGCAGCTGCATTAAAAAGGCCCGGACCGCGGCTATTGCACAGGCGCTGCAAAAGGTATCCTCGCTTGAGCTCCTACACAAGCAGGCCCTCTCTAACACGGTGCTGCAGGACTTGCTGCTGGCCAGAGTGGAGGTCCGTCTTTTGTTTGAGGCTTCTTGGGGTAACCTTTTACAAAAGGGTCGAAGCAGGTTCTATGAATATGGGAACAAAAGTGGCCGGCTTTTAGCAAGGGCGCTCGGGAATAGAACACCGCAATCCTTGATTACTATTGTTAAAAGCAGCAAGGGCTCCCTGGTCTACTCCACTCCTGAAATTGCTTGCAAGATTCAATCATTTCACTCCAAGTTGTATAATCTCTCTGGTGGTCGATCCCCTCCACCCTCTTCGGGGCGGGAACCTCCCTCCCCATTTCCGACTCTCTCGGATGATACCATCCGGCAACTAGAGGACCCTTTTTCGGCAGCGAAGCTGGAGCTGGCTATTAGGGATCTTCCCAGTGGGAAAAGTCCAGGGCCGGACGTATTTACTAGTAAATTCTTCCAAGCCTTGCTTCACCCCCTTTCTCCAGTCCTTCTGAATGCCTTCAACGCTGTCTCTGCCTCTTCTCCCTTCCCCAGGGAAACCTCTACGGCCCATATCACAGTGTTGCCCAAACCAGGTAAGGACCCGCAGGTCTGTGGCAGCTATAGGCCGATTTCCCTTCTCAATGTGGACCTTAAAATTTATGCCAAATTGTTGGCGAATCGTCTTAATCTGCTTTTGTCAACCTTGATTCACCCGGATCAGGTGGGCTTTACCCTGGGTCGAGAGGCTAGGGACAATACGTTGAAGACATTGGATGTTATTCGTTATGCCCAGGTGCATGGGGAACCCTTGATGATCCTGTCTCTCGATGCTGAAAAAGCTTTCGACAGGATCTTATGGGACTCTCTGTCCGATACCCTTAAACATATGGGGCTGGGCCCCATCTTTACTACCAAAATATTAGCGCTTTACCAAAATCCCTCAGCGAGAATTAAAGTTAACGGTGCACTATCAGACCCTGTAGATATAAGGAATGGCACTAGGCAGGGTTGCCCCTGTCACCTCTATTATATGTCTTGGTCATGGAACATTCGCTGGCCGCCGTGCGATCCAACATGGACATCAGGGGCATAACAATTGGAGGGCAGGAGCTTAAATGCTCGGCCTTTGCAGATGATCTGTTAATTTACCTGAAAGATCCTTTTTAAATCCTCCCCTCCCTGCTGTCCGAGTTGGATAAATTAGTCTATGGTCTAACTATAAAATTTAATTACTCCAAATCTGAAGCCTTGAACATATCTCTTGACCATCAACTGTCCAGCCATTAAATCTAACTTCTCTTTCTCTTGGCCCAGAGGGAGATTTCGTACCTGGGGATCAAAATTCCTAAAATTGTCCCCTGTATGAGTGCAACTTTCATCCTCTGCTGGTTTAAATATCTCTCGACGTCTGGGGGCAGGGGACAGGGGACTTCTCATGGTTTGGCAGGTAAATTTTAATTAAAATGTCCATACTCCCGAAATGTTATTTTTATTCCAGATGGTCCCGATTTCCTTGCCCTCTTCTTTCGGGGTTAAGCTCCAACGTTGTTTCACCGAGTTCATATTGGTCCGCCTCGCGCTGCCCGAGACATAGAAGGAACTGTTGCCCAGGCCCAAAGTGAGGGGGTGTGGGACTGCCAAATTTGAAAGGGTCTTTTAAACCTGGCGGCTGCTTATGCTAGGTTTTTGGACTTGGTACATAGTCCTCAGGATAACTGTGGGTGGGCATTGCGCAACAAAAATCTCTCCCCGGCGATAGTCTCCCTTCCGTGGACCCAGGCCTCACCCAAATCCAAAGCCCTGTCTTCATACAGCCAAAACACTTCTATAATAATAAACTAAGCACCGACCCTCTATTGACTAGCGGTCCCCTTTCCCCATTTCCGATAACCATTATTTCCCCCACCCATTGGCGTCAATTCTGGAGCTCAAAACGGAGGCCCCTCTCACCGTGCAGGCACAAAAAAAGGGTGTCTTGTACCCTACGACTTGGTCCGGATCATCCTCCATCATATAAAAGTTTGAGTACTTCAGCTTCGGCACTTCTTACTGCTACATTAAACAAAGAGTCTCTTTAGAGCACTTCTCCATTTGAGAACAAAAGTGTCCACCATCGCTCCCCCAGGCATCTGATCTCCCTGCATACCGGGCTAATCTCATCCTCTGTCAGATCTCCCTCATAATTTAGGGCCCGGGAAAAAAGAGCTCAGAGACTTTCACAGTTGACATAGGAAAAGTCTTTCCCACCCACAAGGCGGTATAGCCGCAAAAACGAGGAAACAAGCTTCAAATTTTTCCGGGTACAGGTGCCGACTTGCTTCATAAGTGTTTCCTAATTGCCGACACCTCTGTTGGTGCAACTTGGAGACTGGATATGTTTCATATTTGGTGGGGTGTTCGGTCCACCATTCTGGAAAAACCTTCAGCTATTTCGGACTGCTGTGAGACTTCTATTCTGAATGCCAAAGCAGTTCTCTGTTTATGTTCCCTCTCGCAATCCTCCTACAAGAAATCCTGACCCACATCTCTACAGGCACTAAGGAAAAGTGATCCCACCTCGGCATCAAATCTGTCCCTCCTCCGTCGCTGACTGGTGAGGAGTGCCCTATTTATGTAGAAGAATGATCGCCCACAGACCAGAGGAGGTTATTAAGGTCCAACATACATGGAGGCCATGGACCCTTTATCAATCCTCCCGGGACTTCCAGGCCATTTTGGGGTGAGGAGCCTAGGAGGACTGGGGTGTCCCTCTGACCTTGATGCTCCTTAAACCCACGAGGGGACTGGTTGTGATGGTCGGTCCCTTGGCGGCTGAAGTATTTTTTTACAAGGACAAATCCCTCCATTGCGTGGCCCTTGGTGTGCGCTTTGTGCTTCTCCGGCTTCTAGCGGTGTGGACTTTGCTTTTCCTTCCCCCTTTTTTTTTCTTTTTCTCTCTCCTTTTTGTTTGTTACGATCATTGTAGTTCTGAGACCACCTTGATCCGCAGATGTTTAGAGCTTTGGTCTTCTGCAGAGGAGGAGAGCCCGCTGGGCTCCATGGTTCGGCAGAGGTCACCATTTATGACTCTTCTGTTTGTAGATATGTAATTCGGTGGCCTTAGTGATAGGGGCCTACCTGACGGTTCTTTGCTCATTGCTTTGTTTTCTACATTAACACTTTAGTGTCTTTGTTCATTTTGTGGTTATGTGATTATTATATTTTTTTTTTTTAAACTGTTTAATAAAAATTTATTATACGCATAAAAAAATAAAAAAATTTTTTGAGATCGACTCCTTTTCTGGCGAACTGTCCTCCAATCATCCAAAGGCACAGTCCATCATAGGAGGAAATAAAGTGCTTCATAGAGAGGATTAAAGTGCTTTCAGTTGCTATGCAAATTCTAAATGAAACAAAACAAATAATTAGACAAACATAAACACTCTAAAAAGAAAAATATATCATAAAAAGTGAGTGAATCATAGGAATGGTGAGAAACTTAATTTCTCATTCAAACCTTGAGGCGACATAGTTTTTAAAATCACAATCCAGCGGCATTCCTTTTGTTCTAATACTTTTTTCTTATTACCACCTCTTATGTTACCCCATACTTTGTCGATCCCTTTAACCAAGAAGGACTTAGGGTCACAATTGTGGTTCAAATAGAAATGCTGAGGGATTGTTTTGAGGGTGTTCGGATCAATACAATTTTTAGCAGACAAAATGTCCCGGACATGTTCCCGAGTTCTTACTCGAGTTCGTGTTGTGAGACCAATATGGATTTTAGAACATCCACAAGTTGCATAGTAGATGACATATAGATGTCCCACACGAGATTCTTTGACAAATTTTGTAATTACGTAATCCATCACTCGAAACAAATTCGTCAGAGCAAGAAATATTTGGGCATGCAACAAATTCTGAATCCTGGCCGGTGGCGGCTCTGGGGTCAGATATAGGGTCTATAGTGGAGCAGGTTGGTTCTTGCCTTGTGGGTTTCGGGGCATTAACCAGTGGAGAGCCTGGGCTTTAAGTCCTTGTCTCTCTCCCTCACCCACATTTTCCCCACCCTTGGTTGAACTCGATGGACATGTGTCTTCTTTCAACCTACTAACTATGTAACTATGTAACATTTTCCACATGGAAAACATCCTGCCTTCGGACTCTGGGTATTAAAGATATTCACAACCGGGGGATTATAGTGACTTTACAAGCAGGTCTCTTAAATTTCTACCCCTTCTAGCTGTCATCAAAGGTTGTGTGGACAATTGTTTGGACAGAATAGGCTCCGTCAAGAGAATAGGCCAATGTTTCACAAGAATAGATCTCACATCCTGCCATCGTTCATTATAAGTAGAAATTAATCTAATAGGTTGCTGTACTTCATCAGTTTTGGTTTTATTTTGTGATAACAACCCTCTTTGTGTAGATTTAGCTCGTCTATATCCTCTCTTAATTGAACGCCGACTATATCTTCTATCAATGAATCTCTGTCTAAGATCTTGAGCTTGTTTTTCAAAACGTTCTTCAGTAGAGCATATACGTTTAATTCTAAGATATTGGTCAACTGGGATGGCTGATATAGTAGAAGGATTATGTGCTGATGTGGCATGTAATAAAGAATTCACAGATGTTTCTTTACGGAATATATCAGTTTGTAAATATCCATCCTATACTTAATGTCTGATGCATGAAATTGAATGAGATGTTTTACGAAATCATGTTTCAAAGTCATCAAATGTATGTTCAAATAATTTTGGTTCAGATGGTTCATGAAAAATTCAAGCTCACTGACAGAGCTCTGCCAAATGAATAGTACCACATCGATGTACCTGACCAGCACTGCACATGGGAGGCCGCATGTATATCACCGCAAAAAATCCTCCTTTCCCACATTCCGAGAAATAAATTAGCATATGCCGGTGCACATGCGGCCCCCATGGCAGTGCCACGTTTTTGAAGATAGTACCAACCCTTGAATACAAAAAGTATTATGTGTTAAGACAAATTCCAATAATTCAATAATCAGATCACATAAATGGCCATCCCAGTTGCTCATCCCAAGAAAGAAGCGTACAGCTTCAATCCCATCGGTATGTCTAATACACGTATAGAGTGATTCGACATCCGCAGTTACAAGGAGCATATCTTTTTTCTCTTGGTGCAGAAAAGGCTTTCTCCTTGATGCTATTATGTCTCTCTACACTTCTCCTACAGCACAGGTCCTCACTTCTTGTTTTCTTTCTTCTCCATTTATCATTTCGAATTGTATGGTCAAGGTTATCCTCTTTCTCCTCTAATCTTCCTTTTGTGCATTGAACCACTATACAACCCTTTAATTTTAGTTTTACGAATTAATCACATTCATCACAAGATTAGTTTATATACTGATGATGTGATGCTTATTACCACCAGCCCTCTTCTTTGATTGAAGACATTCTTAAACTTTTAAATCTCTTCTCTACTCTTTCTTTTTACAAACTGAATAGATCTAAATCAGTTTTATTCCTTGTGAATAATGTGTCAGCTCAAAAATCCAAATTGGGTACTTTTGGTTTCAGGGTAGTGGAACAACATGTATTAGGTATTAAAGTGTCTACCGCTCCCAGTCTAACAATAATAACTATAATCACCTATATAATTTACTAGACTTGGAAATATAAACGCTTAATTTCCATTAATCTGTCTTGGACTGTCAGAATTAATGTCCTAAAAATGGCTCTGCTCCCCACGTTTATTTATGTTTATAGGGAAATTCCCTATTTGCTTACTACCCCTATGTTACATAAGTTCCAACATTTACTAGCTAAATTCATTTGGAATGGTCATAGATGTAGAATTAAGAAAGATTTGTGAAAGAGACATCGCACAGTGTCAAAACGCAGAAATCATCCTCCACGATAAACTTGAAGACCTGGAGAACAGGGAGAGGAGAAATAATCTCCGCTTTGTGTGGATCCCTGAGCAGGTTACCAGCGATTAACTTCAACACTACCTAGTAAATGCCAGTAAAACGCAAATATGCCAATATGTCGTCTTCTCTTCGAGAAACACATTAGGTGCCAACTGTTGTACCCAGTCCGTCTGGAGGTGACGGTAGATGGAAAACCTGCACCTACATGAATCCAGAAGAGGCGAGACAATGTCTGTTTCCAGATGACCCAGACTAGTGATGCTCAAGTTGATTAGATTGCACAATAAAATGCCAAAGAGATGATGTTTTCTCTGATTTTCTAGCTTTTACATTATGTTCCATATGGTTAGATTGAACCACGCCTATTTGAATGTTGGGCTCCTGTTGCTGTTTGGATTACTGTTAACCCCTGTCTTTCTTCCCCAGTGTTTCTCCCCTCTGCCCGTGGCTTGGACTTCTAGCGCCCCAGAGACCACTAACAAGAAAGATTTGTTATATTTTAGACACAAAAAAGGTGGCTTACCAGTTCCCAACTTAGCAGTTTACAACACAGCAGTTATTCTAGAACAGGCTTCTCCTCTTTGGCACTGCTCTAAAGATGTTTTATGGGCTTTTATTGAATCCAGGTTTTTTACTCTTAAAGGGGTTTTGCCAAGAAGTGCGTTCCTTACCTCTTATCTGCTCAGGAGAGAAGATTAACTCAGCATGCTGAGTTACGGGTAGAGGGTGGCTGAGCAGAGAGCCAGGGAGCAGGAAGCGTCTGCAATGTTTAATCAAATAATTACATTACAACCAGTGGATTCTCTATACAAAAGACAGAGGCTCATTCACTGCTTTTTCTCCCCAGTCCCTTGCAAGCTCCTTCATGTTCCCTGTCATCAGATAAGAAGTGCAGAAAACGCAAGCACAGCCAGATCAGCTCCTGTCAGTGTCCTGGTCGTGTCTAATGTAAACTGGCAGGAAACTAAGGGCATCTTAGTCAGGCTGTAGATCTCACAGGCTTCACTTTTTTTAATGACATATATTTAGAAAAGTGATTAAATACCCATTTTGGAGGATCCCACATCAACATTACATCATGGCAAAACCACTTTAACTCGGTAAACCTACATCTGATCTCCTCTTTATCAGGCGCTCCAATCTCTACTACTTCGCTAAGATCTTTAACGGAACTTTTCAAAGTCCGTTCCAACTATGTGGTCTCAAATAATATGATTCAGGTTTAAAGAAGTGACCTTTAGTCTACATCCTAAAAGGTAGATTAGTCTTATGTTCCATACCTGGGAAGAGCACAACATAACCTCGATTGAACAACTCTAAAACGACCAAGGATTGCAATCCTTTGCCAACCTAGCTAAAATTTATAATCTTCCTACTTCTATGTTTTTTCAATATCTTCAACTTAGATATTTGTTACAACCTATTCATTGGCCACAACTACCTAATAACCTTTTTGATTGTCGCAATTTCTTATTTAGAGAAAGGTCAAACATCAATTTACAATGATCAAATAGGAAAAAGAAGTAAATTGTACCTTTTCCTTAGAACAATGGAATCATGCACATACAATACCTTCCAAACTCCCCCGATGCGCCAACCATCAAGGAACCATGCACAAGATCCTTTTCAGGTGGTATCTACCGCCTACCAGATTATCACATCTGTTCCCAAACTCTTCCAACTTATGTTGGAAAAGATGCAGGCAGCAAGGCATCACACTGCATGTTTGGTAGGGTTGTCCAATCATTAAAAAATTTTGGAATCTTATTGCTCTGGAGCTTCAAGAAATAACAGGTCTAATCCTCACTCTTTCCCCACTCTTTTTCTCATGTATTAATTTCTGCCAAAACAGCCATTGCCCACCATTGTAAAGACATTATAGCACCTTTTATTGGAGAATTCATTAGGCTTATTAACTTTAGTTGTGCATGTGAATTAATACTGATTTATCCCCCAACCCCCTTTTTGTCTCATAAAAAATGTTTGCTATGGAAATCCTGGATCTCCTCTAAGTATTACTCGCCTGATGATTTACAAACATTTACTATACTGATCTCAATGTTTTAGTACAGAATAACTATCCACAGTATAGTTTCGGTTAGTTGTTTACTGTATTTCCTATTTTTTATACTTATTTGGAACATGTGCTGACTTTCCTTTTACTATGTTAGTCAAGCAATATGTTACATTTCTTGTACAATGAGTGTTTTCTCTACTGTCTGTCTTTATTGATTCACTGTACAAAATAAAACTTTTAAAAGAATGTAAGGGGAGCAGCGATTAGAGAAATTCTGGGGAGATACGTGCTGAACCCACCCCCAGAATCTGCATCAAAGCAGCTGAAAAGAAAATCTTTAATGTTGGTACAGGGGGGTTAAAAGGCAGGACCCAGTTTAGCAAAAAAAACCGATGCATTACCTTCACTGCAGTGAAAAAAACCACAATCGTGCAATAATACCCAATTTCCCCCAAAAAGTTTTTAAAAGAATGAATGACACTTTACGTAAAAATCGGTTTTGGGATTCTGACAGTTCAAACATGTAATAGCCACATTGAAATGGGGCCTATACATGCTAGAGAAAGCATTGAAATCCATCACCCCTGTTGCATTCCAGGCCCAAAACACTTGTGGAATGGTGTGGATTTTAATTGTGGATTCTGCAATGTTTTGGTGTTGAATTTCCCAACCCATCATGTGCACATTCCCTATTATGTCCGTAGTTATTGTTTCTTGCTACATGAGATTTTTGGCTTTGTTGCCACAACTACTAAGTACATACAAAACATTCCTAACAAATATATGGTGCCTGCCAGCTCGAATGAGGGTTGTTTCTTCATTGTTTCTTTCATCTAATTTCTAATCTAATTTCTCCCTGTGAAGTAGATTACACCACATTTCACAAGTATTAACCAAATACAACAAAATATTATTGATTTCTATGAGCAGTGAGATCATGTTGAGATTGTGGGGATGTTGCCTTGACACCTAGACACCTCTCCGTGAAGTGGATAATCTGGTCCTACTGGATTTTCCATTTACTTTTACTGTTTGCATGTTTTGTTTGAAGGAGTTTGCAGAACTAGCTAGCAATCTCGAATTCCTTACAGTTTCTCTTCTTGTCCCCTGCCGCAGTTCCAGTATTAACTGGCCACAAAAATCCCTTTCGAACAGCCAGCCACAGCAAACATACAAAGTGAAAACCATTCTGTATTGATTGAGAACACTGCTGGATTGAGGAAAGATTGGGAAGAGGAGTACAAAATTCCAATATTTTCTGTTGGACACAAAAAGCACCTGGAAACCATCTTTCTGCCTTGTTAAAACCCCATTCAGATGCTCTTTAATTTTTTAAGGAGCATTGAATCCCCAAGTTTTCTAATGCTGTTTATGTGAGGCACTTCTTTAGATATACTGTAGATGTCCAAATGTCAGTTAAAACTGTAATATCTCCTGGCATTTCTAATTTCAGTAAATATAGGGTGAATCTAAAGTCCCAAGACACCCTTTCATTTCAGAAATTAAGAGAAAATGATATATCTGAATACCCCAGCAAGTGAGGAGGCCTAGCTTTTAGTTTATGTTCAGAACATGACCGCCATCTTGAAACCTACCATTAGGTCATGGTCAAGTTTAGGTCACCACCAAGAAGGTGGTCATGTACCCAAACAAAGGGAAAGGGCCCCTTTAAGTATTTGACATGTGTCCCTGTGTTGTCCCTGGAGCTGAACACACAGCTGAAGGCACTGGTTCCAATTGTTGTGAACTAGATGGGGAAGCTGTAACAAGCACTACAATGAATTTGAAAAGGGGGTTTGTTGCGAATTTTCTCAGCAAAACAAATTTGTTTGAGACCCCAGAATAAAAGTTAGTGGGTAGGGGGCGGGGGGTCTGAATGACCATTCCCCGTTACCACGAGCCAAACCCAAAACCAGGGGAATTTAAAAATCCAACCCCTTTTTATCCGCGCCTTAAGCTCTGTGTTCAGCACCAGGGACAACACATGGAACACAATAGCTGTGAATCTCAGGAAACATTAACAGTGGTTATAGCAATTTTCTGTGTTGATAGCTTTTAAACCACAAGAGATATTGCAAATCGGATTGCGGCAATTGTTTTGAGACTTCTGGGCTTTCTTTTGTGCAAAATGTTATGACCCGCTCCCCGTTTCAAAAAATTTTTCCAATCTAGCGGTTTCAAGTGGAGAATGTTGGAAACGTCTAAAGATAGGGTTATGGGATAGAAAAGAATACGTCCACTTCACCCCTTTTTGGGGGTTTTTTATATGGCAATCATTCAAGGAATAAATTCCAAAACGTGTTGAAAGACGGCTCGGAAAAGCCCTTTTGGGTTCAGGGCGACAACATGTAATCAAAAATAGAGGTTCTCCAGCTCCGTCACATTAAAAAGTTTTCTTTTTTCCAAAAGTTTTTAAAATCCCTATGTATGTGCAAGTAACTTCGCGTTTCAGGTAAAAATAACCCTTATCTAAGTATTGCTGTTGAATAAGGTATTTTATTAGCCTGAGAACGCGTAAGCTACTCTTGCTTTCATACATATGGATTTTTTACTTTTGTAATAAAGAAAACTTTTTAATGTGACGGAGCTGGAGAACCTCTATTTTTTGATTAAAAAATAGGCTCCCCTCACTTATTACTTGCTAATGTTATTCAGATATGTCATTTTTCGTTGTGTTTATGAAATTAAAAAAAAATGGGGGGGTGGGGGGGGGGGGGGTCCATTCCGTCCTGGGGAGCTTTTGAATCTTTGGACTCCTACTACTGCATGTGTTCCCTGTGAAATAACGATTCTGGAGCACCTTCTCTTATAAATAGGTGTTGTGCTGTTACTTTAGAATTCCTTCTACAAATGTGTAATTGAATCTGTCAGATGGGTGTCACCATTCCAGTTTTGAAAGGGAGACTGACTGTCAGCACTAAATGGAGAATGCCAGACTGTGCAAGGATACATTCCCATCTGT
The DNA here is from genome assembly GCA_025379985.1 of Phyllomedusa bahiana. Taxonomy (NCBI): domain Eukaryota; kingdom Metazoa; phylum Chordata; class Amphibia; order Anura; family Hylidae; genus Phyllomedusa; species Phyllomedusa bahiana. The sequence goes on along the minus strand of JAODAL010004040.1, from coordinate 63,886 downwards.
AAACGCCCAGCTGACAGATTGATGAATTTCTAGGAGGAATAATACAGGAACCACACAAAAAAAGAGATTTGATGAAAGATGTTCCAAAAATTGTTGTTTCTCTAGGAACATAAGAATTTACTAAAATGTCAATGCTGCAGCCAATCAGCGGTTGCAGCGATACGATCTGTTCAGATCAAGAACAGAAGAACAGAAAACAGAAGACTGATGGAGTGATGACGGTACAGTGCATATTTCATATAGAGCTCTGAAAAAGTTAAAGGGGCGCTCTGATTGGTTGCTATGGGCAACAAGAATAAGTCTTTGGACATAAGACAAGTGGTATTACAGACATGTCCCCCAAAATCTACAGAAATATACCATCTAGCACTCTTTGGCTTTTAAGGCAGAAGTGGTGTCTTTGCTTTTATTAATTTAAATTTTTAACAGCGCAGACGGTGGAGCACTTTGATCTAAAGCACGCAAAATTAACATCGTAAGCAGAAACATAGATGTTAATGTAAAAATTTTTTTCATTTCTTTAACATAATAGTCAAATATATGGATATACATTTGTACAGTTACTTTTCCTTTTAAAGCAATCGTTCCTGATGATATGAGGATCATAATTAATTGGATCCGGCCACTTTTTAAATTAGCTTTTTTTTATATTGGTAAACAGGCAAGTGCCTCCTAAAGGGGTATTTCCACCTCAACAAATAGATCTGGAAGTATAAAGCTGTGTAAAATAAACTACTTTGTAAATACACTTCATTATCAATTTTGTTTCTTTCACCTGATATAACCTTTTGCTCCTCTTGTGTATTTACAGCTCCTTTCTTATTTTACCAACCATTGCTGTGAGTAGAGATGGGCGAATCGATTCTAACGAAGTGGAATTCAGTTTTGTTAGAATCTTAATGGAAAATCTTCAGTTCTGAACGAAGTCGACGTTTTGGAGGGACTTCGGGTTAAACGATAATAGAGGTAGTGTTGCATTTCTTGTTGATAAAATGGCTGCGAGAACATGGCGCTAACATCGGCGGGTAAAGCAATCCCTGGGTGAAGGAAGAAGGGATAGCCTGCTTGATCATGTGCAGAGATGAGAGCCAATCAGAGACTCAGGAGGGGTATTTTTGTGACGTCACCGAACTTATATTAAGTCTCCGGGCGCGTACGCTGGGAGCTCTCAATAACCTGCACTCTCTCTGTTTATCTGATCGGAAGGTGCATTGCTGCCTGCGGTCTGATTGTGTACTGTTGAATGATTTTTTATACAGTCGATGTTTTTGGCGGGGTGTCTCTCAGCTTGTCTCAGTAGTAATGCTTACTATTAAGGTTCTATTTTGATTCTTTTTGGTGATATTGGATATGTTGTCCAGTGATTTTCATTGTTAATATGCTACTCCTGATCACAGCACATTGAATATCAAGAACAGGGCATCTAAAGTCCATTTCGTTGTTGTATTCCTTTTGTATAATACAATACCACTTTCATTTTTGGGATCTGTCAATTTTTTGACGCAAATTTTACATCCAGGGTTAAATAGACAGTTGTTCCTGATGCTGGTTGTGACTCCAAGACACCGTCTTTTTCTCCGCCACAAAAATACAAATTTTTCCTCTGTTGCCATTAATTCACAAACGGATGTTAATTACAATTTATTCTCTTGTGTTGTAGAATAGAAAAACACGCAATTGTTAACTCGCTGCAAAGCTAGTAGTTTCCTGTTGCTCAATTTCTTTTGCGCAATTTACTTCCAGGGGTTCAATTAATGCGCCGTTGTTCTGCATGCATGTTGTGACTCCAAGAAACCGTCTTTTTCACCGCTCCAAAAAATAAATACAATTTTCCTGTAGCATAATTAACAACGCGAAGGGTTTGTGTAATTACATTTTTTCTACTTTGTTGTGTGCGTAGGGAAAACACGAATTGTAATCAACGCTATATCAAAGCTAGTAAGTTTCCTGCTGCTCCTAATTTCTTATGACCCTTTTACATCCAGGGGTTAATTTAAGCGTTGTTCTGCTGCTGTTTGTGGACTCCTAGAAAACAGTCTTTTTCAACCCGGCAAAAAAATAAAATTTTTCCTGTTAGCATAATTCACAAGCGTAGGTTAAATTACAATTTTTTCTTCTTGTTGGTGTAGCGTAGAAAAACAGCATTTGTACAAGCGCTGACAAAGCAAGTAGTTTCCGGCTGCGCAATTCTTTTGACGCAATTTACATCCAGGGGTTAATTAGCGTTGTTTCTCTGTGCTGTTTTGTGACTCCAGAAAAAACCGTCTTTTTCACCACCAAAAAATACAATTTTCCTGTAGAATAATTCCAAACGAAGGTTAATTACAATTTTGTCTCTTGTTGTGTAGCGTGAAAACACGCAATTGTTAACATGCTACAATAAAAAAGCTAGTAGTTTCCGGCTGTACTCAATTATTCCTGCGATTCTATTTACATTCCAGGGGTTAATTAAGCTAGTTGTTTTTGTGCTGTGGTGGACAAACATTAAAACGTCTTTTTCACCGCCAAAAAATTATACAATTTTCCTGTAGCATAATTCACAAGCGAAGGTTAATTACAATTTTTTCTCTTGTTGTGTAGCGTAGAAAACACGCAATTGTAAACGCTACACAAGCTGTAGTAGCTTTCCGGCACTGCTCAATTATTTTGCGCAAATTTTCATCACAGGGGGTTAATTAAGCGTTGTTCTGCTGATGTTGTGACTCCAAGAAACACGTCTTTTCACCACCAAAAAAATGACCAATTTTCCTGTAGGCATAGTGTCACAAACGAAGGTTAATTACAATTTTTTTCTTGTTGTGTAGCGTAGACAATAACTACGCAAATTGTAACACGCTACTAAAGATTGAGTAGTTTCTGGACTGCTCAAGATTCTTGTGCGACCAATTTTTACACCAGGGGTTAATTAAGCTGTTGTTCTGCTGTTGATGTACTCAGTAAAAGAAACTTTGTTTTTCACAGCTCAAAAGAAATTTGTAGCATAATTCATATCCAAGGTAATTAAGCCTGTTTGTGCTTTTATATTCAGTAAAATACTACAGAGTTTTTAAAAGGCAAATACAAGTCAATTTTTCCTGCACATTTGTGAGTGCAATTAAGTTATCCAAGGGATTTCCCAAGGCTTATTAGTGGCGTTCAAGTGGCGTCAATACAGGGTGTGTATTATCATATACAATATCTTTCATTCAAACAGTGTCTGTACATTTTAGAAACAAACAGTTATGTCAGACAGAGACGGTGCAGGTCTTCACTGCGAGTGGGCAGAGGCCACAAAACATTCTGGAGCAGGTCGCCAGCACAGCAAGCGGGGACGTCGCAGCAGGGGTCATCGGGTGACGGCCAAAACTGACCGCTGTCCATCTAGCGGCCGTGTACTGACTACGCACACCCAATGGTTCTTGATTGTTGAATTAGGGTCATCACTTCCTCCAAGATGACATATGACAACCACAGGGGGGGGGGGGGGGGCCAAGAGTCGGTGCGGAAATCTCAGACTCAACCCTTAGTTCGGCATGGCCCGGGAGCGGGGTCAGCGGACCTCACCTGTTCACTTCAAACCGCCTCTGTCCATCCGGTTCACTTACTTAGCCAGAGATTCTACTATGTGGTCTGGGCTTCAGGCCACTATATAGCGGGGGATGAACAATTTGAGGAGGGCAGTCCAGCGCTAAATATGTGCACGGAAGGAGAGAAATTGGTGATACCAATATCACCTGCTTTTCTTGCAGTAGGCGGCAAAGTATAGTGTTGAGCTAGGGCATTGGTGAGGCATGTTGTGAGGGGTACAGCTCTGCATACCCAAGGGACCGGTGATGAGGACAGCAAGTGACGATGAAAAACAAATAGATGATTGATGTAGCCGACCGCAGCTTGGGAGCCGGGTGATGGCAAGGGCTTCATCATCGTCAGGAGAAAGGAAGTGCGTAAGCTTGCACGCGTCAGGCCAGAGGCGCAGCCAGGCAAGTGGGTTCGTGTGGAGCGCTGAAGTCAGCAGGATAGCAGCGTGTTGTGAGGGTCGGGAGCAAGCAGCACGGGGTAATAAAAAAAACCCGCTGTCGCAGGTTCCAAACAAAGTAGCGGCCACAGGGGTCTCAGCGAGGGCAGAGGCCGGCGTATAGTCAATCAGTGTCGGAGCGTTGTGGCGGTTTAAATCCGATACTCGGACGGTGTGTGTGCGCAGTTCTTTGCTAAAGACACATGGAAGTGAAGCCGAATATAGGGTATATGTAGAATCTGTAAGCAGAAAGTGAAGCTGTTGGCCCAGGGAGCTAAACGTTGGCACCACGGCCCTGCGTCAACAATGAGGCCGTCACCATCCGGTGGCCTGGGAGAGAAGCGTGGCTCAGGATGTGGTGGTCCCCCCCATCCTGCACACCACAGTCAACAGCAGAGCCAGCAGCAGCGTCCAGTGGCACGCATGCCATTGCAGCCTAGTCACGGCTTCCACCACCTCTGCTGAAGGAGTGTTTCTCTTTGAACATATCTCCCGGTATTCCAGATGCTCCTTTTTTGGGGGGGATCCTCGCTACTCTCATGGCGCCAGCATGCGTTCGTAGCGAGGCGATTGCAAAGAGACAACAGTATGCGTCCAACCATCCTAAGGTGCAGCAGCTGACCGTTGCTCCTGTCCAAATTTGTGGTTTCTGCACAGTCTGCTCCCTTGCCAAATGGTGGACTCTGCACCATTACAGAGAACTAATGGGCTTTGTGCCAACCGAGATGGTGAGTTTCCAGCCGTTAAATTTGTCATTTTCACAAAAAGGCATTAAAGTACCAGCACTTCATTTAGAATATGTAGAACAGAAGGTGGGCCATTCCTTAAAGCTTATTTCGGTTTTTGTTCCAAGGTGCACGGCAGCGCAGACGTTATGGAGCTGTTTAATCTTCGGGGTAAGGGCCAGTACATGTTCTTTACTGCCCACTGGAGTGAATGTTGCTTACGGGCGCAGGCCACACCAACCAACTGTGGACAGGAGACGCCGCTTTCTCCCTCCACGTTCAAACACCTGCTGTCCTGCGCCAATTGTCCGCCTCTCTCTCCTCCACCACCGCCACCACCAGCCCTCAGCCTCCACCAGTAATGTCCATAATACCACTATGTGTAGGGCACAGCTGTGGTGTCACGCAGTTCGCAGCAAACTGAGCTTGCCTCGTGCGAACGAAGTCACACAGGGGAGAAACTTGCATCCGCGTCATGCAGCAAGAAATCGGGATATGTGGCTTTCTCTTGTGGCAAACGCAAATCGGAACCATGGTGATGGACAATGGGAGGATAACATGGTGTCCGCGGCCAGCAACGAAGGAGGGATGGTCCATGCGCCCTGCTTGGCGCATCGTCGTTCAATCTGGTTGGAAAATGTTCTGAAGTCTTCCATCCGATCTTAGCAGATTCGGGAAAATGTGCCAGGAAACTGTGCATGCACTTTTTTTCCTATTCGTACGCAAAGGCCGAACACCCTCCTCGAGTTTGCTAGCGGCAGAGACGCCTCCACCCAACACACGCTGATATGCAATGTTTCCACCCGTTGGAATTACAGCCTGCACTGTTGGATACGGAATGACTGTATGAACAGAGAAAAGGCCATTAACGATTTTTTGATGATCCAGGCAGACCAGAGAAGTACTCCCCTGTGTAACTTTGATGTCAGCGCCTAGGGGCAGCTCATGCGTGACGACCTAGCCGTTTGTTTTGGAGCGTGGCCATTCGAGGAGTCGTACTGTTATTTGTCAGTCGCAGGGACTACGGGTATGAAAAAAATTTAACGTCTTTCTACTGCTTCATGTCATGAACAGATGCTGAAAAATCTGTTGGCGAAGGGGAACTGGAGACGTGGGCGACTACATCTAGTTGGCGCCACATGAGTCACGGTTGGGGATGAAATGGAGGAGGAGGCGAGGACATTGGAAGCAGAAGCATTGTCTGTTAAATGAGTGGATTTTCTACCCAGGTGATCAGAAGAGAGGAGGCAGCAGGAAGCAGGCTGGAGGAGGTGGATGGATGATGTGGAAGCACGAGGCAGATGACCCCCAAGCTCCGTGAGCAAGTTACAGTGGAAATGGAGGCGGGAGCCCCGTGGGAGTCACTTGTGCAGATGGCCCCAGAGCATGCTTTTTGCCTGGTACTAGACTAGCTTCCGATCTAGTCCAGATCCGGCAGAGGGATGACTTCTGGCTCTCCACCCTATTGGACCCTGCTCGCTACGGTCCAAAATGGGACAGCCTATTGTTTCCAGCTATTGAGAGGGGAGGACAAACTCAAATACTATAGGGAATTCTCCATGTAATCGTGGCCGCTGCCTATGTGCTAGGCATTCGTCCTATCTGACAGGTTCTGACCGGGGGGTTCCTCAGTCGCTCACGTAATACTGCCGTGGCTTGCTGGGGAAGGTGGGGGGGTTAGGAGCTAGTACAGCTCCATTTCAGCAGTAACCTAAGTCTGGATTGTCACTGATGAGCACTTCCCTTCACCTCCGCTGTGAGGAGGGTGTAGTCGCAACAGCAGTAGGGACTGTAGCAGTCCCTCGAACCAACATGGTTGTGGCCTACTTGCGGACAGCTACTCCTGCCACCCCAGTTAGAAGATCCGCTGGACTACTGGGCAAGCCAAACTGGTATGTGTTTGGCCGACAAACTTGACCGAGTGTTGCAGTGAGAAGCTGTCCTGCCCGGCCAGTAGTGTGGCATCAGTGAGGGGTGTTTCAGTGCGGCGGGGGCCATACGTTAGCCAAGGCAGAGCCCGTCATGATCCACGGGAAATGTGGAGAAACTGACCTGTGGTCAAGATGAACAGGCAGTGGAAGTCGGCCAGGGATATTTCAAACCCACCATTGTTCTCTTAGGCGTCTAGCTACATCAGCCCATGGACGCCTCACACAAACTGTGGAGAAATGAGTCTGGGTTCATACTACCTGCCTCAACACTATTCTGATGGCCGGCACCGCCTGACCCACACATCTGCTGACTGTTTCTCCGATCTGCCAACACCATTCTTTTTCTCAGGGGACTGGTATTGCAACCCACCATCCACACTGTGTCAGTTTGTGCCACTTTCTGACCTCATGCTCCCGTGCTGTGGCTGCTGCCGTGACATCCCTCACCTGGTCATTGTCCACTCTGTGGCCTTCCGTTACTGCTTTTTTGCCACCCTCCAGATTGTCATTATACCACTGTCGACTCATGCTGCTGATTGCCGTGACCTACAGAACACTGTGTCATTGTGCCTCTGGTCTGACCCCTCATGCTGCTCTGCCGTGTCCTACAAACGTGTGTCATGGTGCCACTGTCTGACCTCAATGCTGGCTCCTGTGGCTGCTGCCGTGACCCTACACACTTTGCTCATTGTCCATCTCTGTGGCTAATTCTGTTTTTGCCACCTCCAGAATGTGATTGTGCCAACTGTCTGACCTCATGCTGCTGTGACTGTGGCTGCTGCCGTGGACCTACACACTGTAGTCATTGTCACACTCTGTGGCCTACTCCTGTTTTTGCCACCTCCAGAATGCTTTATGACACTGTCTGACCTCATGCTGCTGCTGCCGTGACCCTAAACACTGTGTCATTCCGGTCCCACTCTGTGGCCTACTCACCTGTTTTTGCCACTACAAGAATGACATTGTGCCACTGTATGACCTCATGCTGGTGCTTTTGGCTGCTGCCGTGACTACACACTGTGTTCTTTGTGCACACTGTCCTGACCTCATGCTGATGCATCTGTGGCTGCTGCCGTGACCTACACACTATGTCATCTGTGCCACCTGTTTGCACTACATTTGCTGCTGCTTGTGGCTGCTGCTGTGACTACAAAACTGCCCGTGTCATTTGCCCACTGTCTGACCTACATGTGCTGCTGCTGCCGTGACCTACACACTGTGTCATTGTTGCGCCACTGTCTGACCTCATTGCTGCTGCTGCCGTGACCCTACACACTGTGTTCATTGTTGCACTCGTCTGACCTCATGCTGCTCCTGAGGCTGACTGCCGTGACTACACCACTTGTGTACATTGTCCCACTCTGTGGCTACTCTGTTTTTTGACACCTCCAGAATGTGATTGTGCCACTGGTCTTCTGACCTCGCTCACAGCGCTGCTCCCTCGGTCTCCCCCGAGCTGCTGCCGTTGACACTACCACTGGTCCAACTGTCCACTCTGTGGCCTACTGCGTTTGGGGTGTGTTTGCGGGTGGGTGGTGCGTGAGCGTCGGGTCTATATCGCAACTCCGCTCTCGTCACTCTACTTGTGAACACTCCTGGCTGACCGCACTCGCGCCAGTCTCCTGTGAGCGGCTGCCGTGTCTACACACTGTGTCATTGTTCACACTCTGTGGCTACTACTATTTTTGCACACATTCCAGAATGGCTTTGTGCCACCTGCATGACCTCATGCTGCTGCCGTGACCTACACACTGTGTTCATTGTGCCACTGCTGGACCTCATGCTGCGGCTGCCGTGCCTACTCACATGTGTCATTGTGCCACTATTCTGTGATCTCATGCTGCCTGCTGTGGCTGCATGCCGTGGACCTACAACGTACTGTGGTCACATTCGTGCATGCAATGTCTGACCCTCATGCACTGCTGCCGTGACACTAGACACTGTGGTCGTTGTTCCATACTCTGTGGCGACTATCCTGTTGTTGCCACCTTCAAGAGTTGTCTTTGTGCCACTCTCTGACCTCATGCTGATGTGGCTGCCGCCGATCTACCTCCAACTAGATCATGTGGGGGGACACTCCGGTCCGCTTGCGGGGGGGGGGCAATGCGGTCAGAGGATGGAATGTGATCTGGCTTCTTGAGCCTTCGGGGTGCGAGAATTAGGGGCAAGGCAGGGAGATGTCGGCACACGGACGGAGTTATTTTAATCTTTTTTTATTTGCCTACGCAAACACTAAGGTTGGTTTGTTTGGTTAGATATTTAGTAGTGGGAGAGAAAGCTGCCTAGGAGTAAAATACGTCTCAATAGTATGTCCCGACGTTTAGAGACGAAAACCGAATATCTTGTGTTGTTAATACTTTGCTTATATTTGTTTGTATAGTCTCTGCTATTAAATGGAGATGTGTTTTTTAAATAATCTCGGCAGATCCTATTAAACTGTGGGCTATATGTAGTGGTCCTAAAAGTGATTTTTTTATATGTTATCCCTCTTTCTTTTCTGTTGTACCCAGAAATTCTTCAATCTTTAGCTTATCTTTAGCCGCTTTTTAAAAGATACTTCTCATTGTTACTTTCTCTATTTCTGCCGGCCCTAGTTTCCTATTAATACGCCATTTGAGTAGCCACGATTATGCCTAACCTTCATATGTCTCTTTTTTCATAAATTGAGAAAGGAATATGAGATGGAACAGTTCCTTTTAATTCTCGTGAGTTCCCCGTAGGGTATAGCTCTCAATGACATGTGCTCGTGGCGCATCTGTGCGCGATGATGCGATTTAGCATGCAAAATGGTGGGTGCTTCGGGCAATATGTTTACGATAGGGGAAAACACTTCCACTTCTCTGTTCGTAAGCCCCACCAATGTGTATATCCAAAAAATTAATATTATTCCTTTATGCCAATGAAATGTAAAATTTAAGTTCAATGTTGTTATTGTTTACGAATATATCTCACAAAAATCCATGGCCTTTGTTGATGGCGTCCCTTTCCGCCACATCAGGAGTCCAGGTCGTTCATGTTAACGACCATACGCAGACCTGATGTGGGGGGCTGAAAGGACAACTGCGAAGACAGAAAGGTATCTCTCCTCCTTGGCCTGACATTATATTATGCTTCGCACAGGATCGGAGAGACCCTAGCTCCTCATGGATCGGCACCACACTGTTGTATAGATAGAATTTGCACATCAAAACTAAAAATAAATTATGGTGCAAGTCAAAAAGTCTATGCAGTATACGGAATGAATTGTAGTAAGATCCATAGCTCTGGAAAAGTACTATGCCTATGAAGATGAGAATCCAGAACTTCAAGGGCAAGATTATGGGTATCGACGGATACAGGGAAATCACATCACATGATACCCAAGAGTACGTAATATCCCATTCTGCATCCACCAACATAGCAGTTAGACTTTTAGTATCTTTAATATAGCCTGGCAACATAATCACAAGAGGCTGTAAATAGTATCCACCCAACGACCTAAAGTTTCTCCTAAAGAGCCAATTCCAGCTATGATGGGCCGCGTCGGCTGGATGCGATATATTTGATACCTGTCATAATATTTTAACCTTTAATAAACGCTGGAACCTCATTTTTTCTACTTCATACATGAGTGCCGTGTCGCTGGATTTCTTTATTTGCCTTTTTTTTTTTTCCTTTAGGTGTAAAGTTGGACTAGACTGTCTAAACATGCAACAGATGTGTCAACGCAATGATAAAAGTGATGCTTTTTAAAGGGGTTTTGCCATAATCTAATGTCATAACTCCTGCATCCAGCTCTTCAGCTCTGTGTGCTCAGAAGGAGGCGTGTGTGATTTCTTTAAAGGGGTTTTGCCACGATGTAATGTTGACGTGGGATCCTCCAAAATGGGTATTTAGTCACTTTTCTAAATATATGTGATTACAAAAATTGCAGCCTGAGAGAGCTACAGGCTGCCTTACATGCCCTTGGTTACTTCAAAGCTTCTATTAGATATGACCTGACAAGAGCTGCTGTCTGCTGGCTGGGCTTGCACAGAGAAAGCTTCTTATCTGATGAGACTGAGCTGCAGAAGCTTTTAAGGCACCGGGTAGAAATAGGTTGTCTTTTGTATACAGAATCCACTAGTTGTAGTGTGATTATCTGAGTAGATCCCTGCTTTATCTGATGACAGGGAACATGAAGGAGCTTTCAAGCTGCTGTGGAGAAAAGCTGTTGTCTTTTGTATACAGAATCCACAAGTTATAGTTTGATTATTTGAGTGAACATTTCACATGATCCCTTATGCAGCTCTGTGCTCTGGCAGTCTGTCTCTCTTTCAGCTCCTTGGCTTGTTTACATTTGCTTCTCAGCAGATAAGGCACGTCCTGGCAAAACCCCTTTAAATTGCATATCATGTGACCCAGCAGGATGACATCACCAGGCCTTTTCTTTCTGTAGTCAAAGAAAGGTCTGTTTATGTAGGGTCTTGTGAGTAGCTGTGACTTAGCGGTTGTGCCTCCAGGCACAAGTGGCTTGGGTGCACATCCCTGCAGGAAACCAACCTGTGAATTTTTTTTCTCTTTATAAATGCACATACCTCATTGAGGTTTCTTTTTTATTTATTTGCACTGTTTGACTAATTACTAAGGAATACAGAGGATGAGAGTGGAGTGACAGCACCTGGGGTTTGAACCAGGGGCGTAGCTACAGGGGGTGCAGTGGTAGCAGTCGCTACCGGGCCCAGCAGCCTGAGGGGGCCCAAAAGCTCTCCTGCCACATAAGAAGACACCAGCATTGTAAATGGCACATGGTAACTGGGGGGCCCCATTTCACTTTTCGCACCAGGGCCCCAGAGCTTGAAGTTACGCCACTGGTTTGAACACTCAGTACCTGCCTGAGAGGAGAGGTGATGTCTGAGCTCTCAACCCTGGTCGTATCCCCTGGAGATGAGCTGTAAACAATGGATCACTAAAGGAGCAGCTAAAACAAAAACGGTGCAGAATTTTTAATAATCATAAATGGTGAAAATGTTTGTTATTTCATTTGCAAGTTTCCCACGTCAATTTTACTTCATGGCAAAACCCCTTTAAGAATGTCATGGTTAAGTTTACACTGTCTTAGTATGAGACAGTATTGATAAATTTGCCCCATAATAATTTGTAAGAAGATTTATTATAGTTTGTAACTTATTCATTCAAATTTATGCTTATTCTGGGCCTTGGAGTCCAGTAGGTGGTGTCACTTCTTGACTGACAGCCTACGAGTAAGCATGTAGTGATAGCGGTCAATCACTGATAAGAGCGCCCAGAATAAGCTAAGATTTCAATCAATATACAGGCAGTCCCCGGTTTACGAACATGATAGAGACTGTAGGTTGGCTCGTAAGTTGAATTTGTATGTAAGTCGAAACAGGTATATTTATTAAATGTCGAAACAGGTATATTTATTAAATGTAACTCCAGCACAAAGGTTTTTGTTTTTTTAGTTTTGGATAGTGCAAGGAAGGGTTTTTACATTTGTTTTGCTGTCTGTGCCCCTCTTAAGAAGATTTTCCCTCATGTGCTGCTGTGGCATGCTGGAACTTGTCGTTCTACAGCTACTATCTGCTGTGGAACGTGGAACTACTAGTGCCAGCATTCCCCATAAGTCTCCATTTATAACTAGGGAATGGGTGTAAGTCGAGGACTGCCTGTATTATACTAAATTATTATACAAAACTATACGTCAATCAGCTCAGCTTCTCCTGCTCTGTAGCCTGGTTTTGGTAGATTATTAAGCATTTTTATGGTGATCGTTTCCCTTTAAGCTCTTATCAGATGTGCAGGTATTTGGTCGAAATATCTCAAACAAATAATTCAATGAAAAGGTAATTCTGCTCATACAATTCAATGTCTGTGATGCCTAGAAATTCATTGTCTCCCAAATATTAATAGCAGTGGAGTTGGTCACTCTGTGATCCAAGTCACATAGCCCAGTTATGTTGTTGTGTTCTACAGGAAAGGCAGCGGAAGCTCAAAGGCGTCTGTGCAGTTTACTGGAGAATGCTAACAAGGGATTAAACTTGGAACACTTGATTTCCTTACATTGTGCTAGCAGACACTGGTTTGACTTACTTTAGCCAGTAACAAGTCATTTAAGGCGGAATTTTTACAAAGTAAAACTGTATTTGGGGCAATTCTTTACTGCCAGCTTTTGCATGTATCTACCATCCTTTTCCTCTTTATGTGTTATGTAAGTGTAAACCCTTCTGCGTTGTTACTGATGATGATCATGATGGAGCACTTTACGGTGCAACAGCCTTCTGCGCCTATTGAAATCTAATATATTTATGAGTAGTCGGTGGAGTGTATTATGTGTTCTGGCAAATACTAAGTATGCAGAGAAGTCTCTCAATTTGGTAGTATCATTCTACTATTTTAGTTAACATCATCTTAAAGGTGATTTCTACGATAGTAAGTAGCAGGTCCCTAGAAGAAACGAAAAAAGTGCATGTGTGTTCCTTTAAATTGTTTTCATTTATAGATCTGACAGTGATTTACTGTTTTATGACTATATGGGTACTTTCCTGCGGGATTTTATTTGGACAGCATATGTTTTAGATTGACTTACAAATGGTGCATTTGGCCATACACTTACAGTGGGGGGGAAAAAGTATTTAGTCAGCCACCAATTGTGCAAGTTCTCCCACTTAAAAAGATGAGAGGTCTGTAAATGACATCATAGGTCGACCTCAATTATGAGAGACAAAATGAGAAAACAAATCCAGAAAATCACATTGTCTGATTTGGAAAGAATTTATTTGCAAATTATGGTGGAAAATAAGTATTTGGTTAATAACAAAAGCTCATCTCAATACTTTGTTATATATCCTTTGTTGGTAATGACAGAGGTCAAACGTTTTCTATAAGTCTTCACAAATTTGGCACACACTTTTGCTGGTATGTTGGCCCATTCCTCCATACAGATCTCCTCTAGAGCAGTGATGTTTTGGGGCTGTCGCTGGGCAACACGGACTTTCAACTCCCTCCAAGGCTTTTCTATGGAGTTGAGATCTGTAGACTGGCTAGGCCACTCCAGGACCTTGAAATGCTTCTTACAAAGCCACTCCTTTCTTTTGCCCTGGCGTTGGTGCTTGGGATCATTGTCATGCTGAAAGACCCAGCCACATTTCATCTTCAATGCCCTTGCTGATGGAAGGACGTTTGCACTTAAAATCTCACGATACATGGCCCCATTCATTCTTTCATGTACACAGATCAGTCGTTCTGGTCCCTTTGCATAGAAACAGCCCCAAAGCATGATGTTGTAACCTCCATGCTTCACAGTAGGTATGGAGTTCATTGGATGCAACTCAGCATCCTCTCTCCTCCAAACACGACGAGTTGTTTTTACTAAAAACAGTCTACTTTGGTTTCATCTGACCATATGACATTCTCCCAATACTCTTCAGAATCATCCGAATGCTCTCTAGCAAACTTCAGATGGGCCTGGACATGTACTGGCTTAAGCAGGGGGACACAACTGGCACTGCAGGATCTGAGTCCCTGGCGGCATAGTGTGTTAATGATGGTAGCCTTTGTTACATTGGTCCCAGCTCTTTGCAGGTCATTCACTAGGTTCCTCCATGTGGTTCTGGGATTTTTGCTCACCATTCTTGACCCCACGGGGTGAGATCTTACGTGGAGCCCCAGATTGAGGGAGATTATCAGTGGTCTTGTACGTCTTCCATTTTCTTATTATTGCTCCCACAGTTGATTTCTTCACACCAAGCTGCTTGCCTATTGCAGATTTACTCTTCCCAGGCTGGTGTAGTGCTACAATTTTGTTTCTGCTGTCCTTTGATAGCTCTTTGGTCTTCACCATAGTGGAGTTTGGAGTGTGACTGTTTGAGGTTGTTGACAGGTGTCTTTTATACTAATATCAAGTTCAAACAGGTGCCATTACTACAGGTAATGAGAGGAGGACAGAAGAGCCTCTTAAAGAAGAAGTTACAGGTCTGTGAGAGTCAGAAATCTTGCTTGTTGTAGGTCACCAAATACTTATTTTCCACCATAATTTGCAAATAAATTCTTTCCAAATCAGATAATGTGATTTTCTGGATTTGTTTTCTCATTTTGTCTCTCATAGTTGAGGTCGACCTATGTCGTCAATTACAGGCCTCGCTCAGTGGGAGAACTTGCACAATAGGTGGCTGACTAAATAATTTTTTTTCCCACAGTATATCAAGTTTGCTACTATAATTCTTTTTATATCTATTTTATCTCCTATATATTATTTCTCTTTGATCAAGTTTATTTACACTATTTTTACTTAATTAGGCCTATTTACTTCTTGGTGTAATTTTGGCTTCCATCTATTTTAGAATAGATAATAGATCTTCTTTTCCTGAAGATCAGCGCTCCACGCCACTCAATGTACTGGGAACTACAAGATAGCCCCATTTACTTGACGAGAGATTGGTTGTAGTTTCCCACACAGTGGATGGTTGGGTAAAACAATGTGCAAGAAAAATACCAAAGGGACCTGTATCCCTTCTCCCAGCATAAAGAACATAGTCTGCCCTTAGGTTTTACTCCTTATTTTTTTTAGCGTCAACATCATTGACAGCTGCTACCTTCAATAGACTATGGCAGAGGTTCCCAACCCTAGTCCTCAAGGCACACCAACAGGTCATGTTTTCTGGCTTTCCTCAGTATTGCACAGGTGATATCAATATTGTCAGTGCATTCTGCACAGGTATAAACATATTGTCAGTGCATTCTGTGGGATATCCTGAAAACATGACCTGTTGGTGGGTCCTGAGGACTGGAGTTGGGGAACACTGGACTATGGCATATACCTGTATTATTTTTCTAATAGCTTTTGTGGTTTAATGCTACCAGGTCTGGTTCATATGTCAACAAGGAATGGCAGCCCAGCTTTACGTTGTCTTCACTTTTCCGGATGTAGACATTTCCTGCTAAGCAATGTTCTGGAGTAAGGAAGTTGTGTTTCGCAGAATATCGGAGTTACATCAGCACAGTGCCACTGCCAAACATTTCATTTCTGTAGAGAGCAGTTTTCGATTCGTCTTGCTTTAATAATGATCCTTGTCCATTGACAACATTTAAAATAACAATGTGTGGTATGTTATGTGCTTCCATGAGAGTGTATACCATAGAAGAAGCATACACATCTGAAACTGGACCCATGAAGAAACCTCACCACTATGCTTTGCCCCTTATAAATGCTATATAATTTCTAAATACTACCACCCACCATACTATTTCTACAAAATACTGTCACGGGGTTCATCCTTGGCGCCATCACAAGGGAAAAAAGCATTGCCCAATAATATCAATAGCCTGTCCATTAAAGGGGTTGTCTCACTACTTTGATTAATCTTCCCTCAGTCCTGTTTTCTTGGTTTCACGTTGAATTCAGGGCGTGTTTACCGACTTCCCTAGGCGCAGTAGAACCAGGTCTGTAGCAATAGCAACATGCTGGCAGCCTATCAGGATAGATCAAACAGTCTATAGCTATAGCGACCCAGACTGATGCCCCATACAAAGGGGTATCTAGGAATAGTGACACTGTAATGGACACAATCAACAACTTTTTTTGCAAGAAGCAATCCTTGTAGTGAGACAACCCCTTTAATTTACAAATGTACCGTGCATCTAGAAAGAGATGGCCTTTGTAGCCACTCACCCTGGGTTTTAATTGGTGGTCCCAAATGTAATCCTTCTCTGAACCCTAAGTACGATAATAGTATATTCAAAAATTAGGTCTTTAAACAGGCAACCCTTTTTAGTAAATCCACAATACAATGTCCATCTGATATTACCAGATAACTCTTAAATAACAACCCTATATTACATTACCCCATAGTGCATTTTATATAATGGCCATATAATGCTAATATTTTTTCATTGATTGTATACCATTACCATACAGTGATCAGAATTGCTCTATACATAGCTCTCAAATCGCATCACAATAGAGCATCCAAATAATACGACAGCTAGAACCAAGTTGTAAAACTGCTACCAGCTTTAGAATAATAATAATAATAATAATCTTTATTTATATAGCGCCAACATATTCCGCAGCACTTTACAATATAGAGGGAATAAGCACAGACAAACCAGACATTACATTATAAAAAAAAAAATAAAAAATCTACTGACAAATGAGACACAAGGTGTGAGGGCCCTGCTCGCAAGAGCTTACAATCTATTAGGGTGTATGGGTGAAACAAAGGCGGACAAGTGCTTGGTTTACAATGGACCAGCCATGTTACATAAATATGGGGTAGTATACATAAAATGTGGATGAACCTGCCATCCCAACCATTACATCTATATACAGATAAGTGCCTGTGGGTGCCGAAGTGCAGGAAGTGACGAATCTGTGACAGAATTTGGGGGTTGACAATTAGGGATCTTGATAGGCTTGTCTAAGAAGATGAGTTTTCAGAGCGCACTTAAAACTGTGAGGGTTGTGAGTGTGCCTGATCACATGGGGTAACATGTTCCAGAGAACTGGTGCAATACGTGCAAGATCTTGGAGACGGGCATGGGAGGTTCGGATGAGTGAGGTGTGTAGTCTTAGATCAGTAGCAGAGCGGAGAGAGCGGGTAGGGTGGTAGACAGAGATAAGGGAGGAGATGTATGGGGGTGCAGCACTGTGGAGAGCCTTATGTGTGAGAGTGATGAGTTTATGTTGTATTCTGTACTAAATAGGCAGCCAGTGCAGAGACTGACACAGGGTAGAGGCATCAGTATAGCGGCTGGAAAGAAAAACAAGGTGGTTTATGTTGAACATAACAATCTGGTACACAGTACATTGACTAATGTTGAGTATGCTTTCTTTCTATAGTTTATGACAAAGAACCCAAACAAGAGGCTTGGATGTGTGCCGTCCCAGGGTCTAGAAGAAGCCATTAAACAGCATCCGTTCTTCAAAGAAATTGACTGGGTACTTCTAGAGCAGAGGAAAATCAAACCGCCATTCAAACCACGAATTGTAAGTAGACACAAGATGGTCTGTAAAGGACACTATGGATTACAGGAAAGAAGGACTTATTGTATAGCGGTTTTATGCCAGATCACTTTTATTTCTTTTGTTTGTATGTATATACAGAGCAGTTGAAACTATGCATATGGTCATCCAGGACATAGACTTAGTGTGACGAACCATGAAGGCACACACATACAAACCTGGAGCTTAACTAAATTTGCCCTCACTATAATGTAACATGAAATATTAGTGCATCTCAAAAAATTAGAATATCACTGAAAAGATAATGGATATCAATAATTTAAGTCAAATATAGAAACCCATATATTGTATAAACTCATAACAGTATGAATTACACTTGTGAGCCCTATATCAAATAAAGATAGTCCTTTCAATGATATTATAATTTTCTGAGATGCACTAGTACATAATAATGTTATATTGCACACAGACACTCCATCCTCCTTCACCTCCCTTCCTTAGACTATGTCTACACAGGACTAGTTTACAGTTAGGTTTTAAGGGGCCGTTTACACGGCAGAAGACAAATAACGATCGGTTTATCCGACTGGTATTTGTCCTGTTTTCGTGCCATGCACACGGCCTCCGGGGGACGGCTTTTATCCACGTTTTGCGGAGAAAAGCCTCCTCCCTATAACCGCAACCCCCCCCCCCCCCCCCTCCCCCCTGGTCACATAAGCATCTACATATTCCATCCGAAAACCGGATGGTAGAATGAACATGTCCTATGTTTTTCGGACCACCGGGCGGAAAACCCGTGTAGTGGGGTATGGCTGCATGGAATGGAATGTTGGTCACTTGGTCACGTCCAGGTACTTCCGAGCTGTTCTTTTCCCTTTGAGGATGACTATCGGACCCAACAAGTGCCTTGATATCGCACCCTAAATTTTAATGAACCCTCTGCCCTGCTTGAGGATCTTAGGTAGCCAGTATTGTAGAATTCATCTGGTGATCTCCAGACATACACCTGCTAAGAAGTGGGAAGGAGTCAAACGAGACTCAACAAACAATATCACACATTTCTTTCCCTTCAGTGACCCTGTTAGGTGGTATTCACACCACCCCACATGCTGTTTGACGGGTCAACAAATGCTTTGGTGTTCTAGCTCTGTCATGGTTATCATCCTCATGCAGTGCACCCCTGGCAGTTTTCATTGATTCTGGTACCCTTCAACTTGCATTCAACTCTCCAGTAACTTGAGGGGTCAGAGTTGTGTGTTTTTTTGGCTACAATTCAATGAATTGCTTTTGTCCCTCTCATTAAGCTTTGACTTTCTAAAGTGTAATTAAGGACCTTAATCACCTTTCTTAATATCAGAAGTGCTATAAAGAATCCAGAACTTCCTAAATCTTTGTCACGTGAGCAGGGGTCCAGCCTCTGGGGCCTCTACTGAAGAAAGGAACAAACAAGTTCAGTTCTAATTTTAATAGTTAAAGTGCACATATGACCATGCTAAATTCAGATAATGTTATACAACATATTTGTATTTCTATTAATCATCTCCAGAACCTGTTCACTTTTGGCATTGGTGGAAGACCCAATCATTAATATATAGGCAGTCCCAGGGCTACAAACGGGATAGGGACTGTAGCTTTGTTATGAAATTGAATTTGTATGTAAGTTGAAACCGGTATATATACTAAATGTAACTCCAGAACAAAAGTTTGGTTTTTTTGGGGATAGTGCAGGGAAGGGTTTTTACATTTATTTTGCTGTCTGTGCCCCTGTTAAAAAGATTTCACCTCATTCTCACCTCATGTGCTGCTGTGGCATGCTGGCACTTGTCGTTCCACAGCTACTATCTGCTGTGGAACATGAAACTACAAGTACCAGCATGCCTCATGAGTCTCCGTTTGTAACTAGGGGACAGATGAAAGTCGGAACGGTGTAAGTCGGGGACTGCCTGTACCCAAATATTGTCCCTTAAGATATTTTGAGATGGGTAATAAGTTGACCCCTGACTTTCAGAGCACCACAAACCAATGTAAAAACCAGAAGTTACACATACTGGTGTCCTCCTGTGACTTACTGATACAAAACAACAAGGTTAGGAGGCTTCTCCATGGCAATGTCTTGTTTTGTTGCCGTGAGCAACATGTTTCAACTGTGCAAGTGGCCGTTAATTTGCTATTATTCTTGTTGTGATATAATCAGAAGTGCTCTGTGCATGATGTAATATTCCCATTATTGTACCCTTAATCCTCTTGATATCCTACACTCTTCACCACTGTTATTCATAAATGAGAACAGCCCAAAGCATGCCAGTTTCGAGTAGGCACTGCCAGGGACTGATTGCAAATCCTTGGATGATAATGCCTTTATATTGCATTTAGCTTTTACAGATTTAAATTTGACAGATTTAAAACTGGATCTTAGGATGTAATGTATGAGATATACGATCATACCTGAACATTGCTTTGAAAATCTGTGTATAGACCTTTCACAAGTCAACTTTAGACTTAGCCACCCCACCCACCGCGATACCCCTAAGGAATGGTATGAAGAATGCAATTGTTCCAGTATAGTGGTTTACTTTGGTCATTTCTTCCATAAAGATGTAATGCACGTCTTGACTTTGTCATGGTTTGTGCCACATATTGGACCAAAAACTATGCTGAAATCTGAACCTTAAAGTCACAAACATGTAGAGGACATGCATAGATACATTTACAAGGAGGCATTGCTATGGTCCTAAAACATCCGGGGCCCGGGCCCTCTGTGTTACATTTTGCTCACACCACATTGTGAACTGCAACATGTATTTTTACAGAGAAAAAAAACGTATGTTCTTGTCAATAATTTTATACATATTCCACATAGATCCTGTCCATCACCTCATCAGTACAATGAAAATAAGTGCTGACAAATTTACTTTTTCTAAAGCACTCATCTACAGTAGGTGTGATTGTGTAGTACCTTATAAATAACAGTCATAGAGTTACCAAATAATACACCTATACATGGAGCAAATATATCATATGATTGTTAATAAAGAAAATCCTACAATACCAAGACCCAATAATATTACTACTTAATGACGAAATAATATTGCCATACCATGAACAAATACAATGACCACATGTGACTATCAGTACGCAGGCTTTCTGCAGACATATATCACTGCCATACAGTAACCAGACAGTGGTAGATACCAGTTGTACACAGGCTGTGCATATATACAGTTAGTGATTACAGTGCAGTTACATGCAGTGACTCACAGGTGACATCTCCTCTGATGAGAGTCGTTTCTTTTTTTTTCCCCATCCGGCCAAGACCATCATGATGTCTTTTCTCGGACACGACTCGTCTCTGCAGAATTTACCCCACAAACATTTTAGAATCTTCAATTTTATACCACCTATATACCTACCTACCTGCCTGCCTACTGGGAGAGGGCTACCTAATAGGGGGTCTATGTTGGAAAGAATGGTGATGCTCCATCCCCACAGCAACCCACTTTCCTATCATAGGAAAGTTAGGAGCATGCTGTGGAGGGATGAGGAGTCACCCATTGTTCTTATATAGGCCCTCATTAGGTAGGAAGGTATATAGACCCCCAGAAGGTAGGTATGTACGTCTCCTCAATAGGTAGGTAGGTATATAGCCTCTTGATGGGTAGGTATATAAGTCTCATAAGTAGGTAGGCATATAGGTACCCTGGGTGAATAGGTATATAGGCCTCCTCAGTATGTAGACAGGTATATAGATATGACCCCCTGTAGGTAGCTTTTATTGTCCACCGGAGTAAAAAGGTAGGTATATAGGTCCCTTCAGTAGGTAAGTATATAGCCCTCCCTAAAAAAAAAATAGGTAGGTATACAGGTCAGCACGGTAAGTAGGTAGCTATAAAGGTCCCCCTGTAGGTAAGTAGATAAAAAGGGCCCCCATGTAAGTAGATATATAGCCACTTTCAGTAGCTAGGACGGTATATAGGGCACCCCAGTAGGTAGCGATGGTGATGCTCCATCCCCTCAGCAACCTGCTTTCCTATGATAGGAAAGTTAGGAGCATGCTGTGGAGGGATGAGGAGTCACTGATTCTTCTTATATAGGCCCTCATTAGGTAGGAAGGTATATAGGGCCCCCCAGTAGGTAGGTAAACAGGATGCTTCAATAAGTATGTATGTCCCGCCAGTATGAAGGTAGGTATATATGTCCCTCAGTAGGGATATAGGTTGTCCCCCATTCTGTAGTTAGGCATGTATGTCCCCCAGTAGGTATAGCTATATAGGTTTTCCCCCAGTAGGTATAGGTATATAGGTCCCCCCCAGTCTGTAGGTAGGTATATATGTCCCCTAGTAGGTATGGGTTTTTCCCCCAAGTAGGTGTAAGTATATATGTTTCCCCCCCCAGTTTGTAGGTAGGTATATGTGTCCCCCAATAGGTATAGGAATATAGGTTTTCACCCAGTAGGTGTTAGTATATAAGTTTTCCCCCAGCAGGTATAGGTATACATTTCCCCCAATAGGTATAGTTATATAGTCTGTAGGTAGGTATATAGGTTTCCTATAATCAAGAGCGGTCCGGCACTGCACTTGAATAAGGAGGGTGGCGCTAGCGCCTTCCTCCTCATTCACTCCTATGGAAGTTCCGAGTTTAGCCGAGCGCACACACTCGACTATACTCGGAACTCCCATAGAAGTGAATGAGGAGCACAGCGCTAGCCCCCCTTCCTCATTCAAATGCAAAGCCAGACTGCTCTTAACAACGTGCAGCCGGCAACGAGAATTTCGCGTAACTGGACCACCCCTTTAAGATGAGAGAGGTGCAGCAGATAGCATCATGGTCCATTACTTTTAGCTATACATATATTATAACATTATGCTGAGTTTTAAGCCTTCAAATTCATGAAATACTTAAAGGAGTGTTCAGACTATAGAATTTGATGGCATATCGCTGTCATATGCCATTGAAGTCTGGGACCTGCAGCTATCTCGGGAACGGGCCAGAGAGCCGGTCACACTTGCTCACATCTCTCTCCATTCTGTTGTATGAGAGCTCAGAGTACAGCCGAGCACTGTGTTCATCTCTGCTCAGAACTCCCATGTGACCGAATGGAGAGCTGGACGCAAGCGTGACCGACTCTCCAGTCTGCTCTGTAACTTTCAGAGCAGGGGTGGGTCCCAAAGGTGGGAACCCCACCTATCAGATTTTGCTGGTATATGCTAGCAGTATGCCATAAAAATCTATGGTGGGAACACCCATTTAAGGAAAATGATTCTGTATAATACTGCTAATAAAAATATGTCATGTTGTTCTTGGAAATAAATAATTCAGATGGAACATTTTAACTAGGACCTGATGTACATGGCAAGCCTGTCTATACATGTTTGCATTGCTCGAACTATACACCTGCATTACCTGTAGTGTTACTATGTGCCATGCCCAATTGGGCAGGTTTTGAATGCCTGGCTCATAGTTTGTCATTTTCATCTATATGGAGTTTTAACTCTACAAAAATATTACATTTGTATTGTACTTTATACAGCAATTTATGAAATAAACCTAATAAAGTAGCTATTGTGTAAATGAAAAAGAAGCAAAAAGATTTGCGGTTTCATCTTTGAAAGGTGTTGGTGAAGGAGATTTTGGGTGCGTTCTTACAACTGGCACAGAGGGGGAGAGGGCCCTGCCCGCAAGGGCTTACAATCTACAGTGGAGGAGGAAAGAGACAGAAGGTGAGGGGCAGATATATTTGTGCGGTAGCACAGTGGCTGCTGGGTTATTATAGGTTATAGGCTCCTGAAGAGATGGATTTTCAGGTTGCTTTTGAACCTGGTGAAGGTGGAGGAGAGTCTGATGTGTTGGGGCAGTGAGTTCCAGAATGTGGGTCAAGAACGGGAGAAATCTTGGAGACAGTTATGTGAGGAGCTTAGCGCCTAACACAGCTCTTGGACACAAATGGCACTCTCTCTTTTTTTGTATTCTTTTTTTTTTTTTTAAACTGGTCTCTGACAACTCTTTTACGACACCATTTGTGGTTTATGAGGTACAAATTGATGGTGATTTCCGTAAATGGTGCTGAGCCGCATTACCACACACAACTTTTGGATAAGTGTGGTGCTGTTTTTTCAATCCATGTTTTTCTTCCTTTATAGACTTTTTCAATCCTATGTCCATAAGTATTTTTCTCTGCTTTTGTTTGAATGATGGCTCAGTTCTTAGCATTGTTATTGTAGAGCTGGTGGCTTGGCTTTGAATCTGACCAAGGACAACATATGCAAGGAGTTTATTTAAGTCCAGGTTTTGTTTCCACAAAGGTTTGTAATGTAGCATGTATTCATCACTCATTAGGTTTGACCTTCTTCCATTCATTTGGTAGAGCAGTCGGACCTAATGGTTTAAAGGGAACCTGTCACATAGGTTGTGCCCCCCTTGCTGAGGGCAGCACAAGCTAGTGTCAGACCTGCTGTTTCCAGCGCTGTGTCCCTTATTGTGTAAGATGCTGTAGTTTTAGAGCAATTACCCCTCAAATCTTATTCATGAGCAGGTGTTAGCTCCACCCACCAAAGGCTAGCCCTGCCCACTGACAGTTATTCACATGTTTCCACCTATTCAAAGTAATAGGTTTCAGTTGAGGTGGGTGGGGCTAGCATCCGATTGGCCGGGTTTGAAAAAAACTGACACTCTGAAGGACTCTTCGAATGACTCTTCTGGCTGAAAACTGCAGATTTGAGCATTAAATACACAAAAACTACAGCATCTTACAGAATAAGGGACACAGCGCTGGGAGCAGCAGGTCTGACACTACCTTGTGCTGTCCTCAGCCAGGGGGGCAAAAACTATGTGGCAGGTTCTCTTTAAATTTAGGGTTATAATATGTTAGAATTTTGGAGGTTTGTGCAGTGTTTTATTGCTAGGTGTTTATACTGCAAGGAGTTTGTATGTTCCCATTCCTTAAAAATTCTCTCTTTCGTATTATTCTTGCATTTGGCAAAAATAAATAATTTTTATAATCCTAATTCACCTAAAACAGGGAAGGTTTATTCTGATTTCATGTCAGATAGTGAGAAAAACATGCAGATGGGGCTTTTTATATAGTGGATGTAAACTTCTGGTTTCAACTGTAAATGAAATAAATGAATGTAACAGTTGTGATATTGATGAGATAAGTTAAAATATCCAGATCTCTTTGCAAAAAAAAATAATCAAAAGTGATAATTCTTGCTGTTGAAGGATCTTTTACAGACATTAGTGCTATGAACGTTTCTGACCAGATCTACAGGAAACTGGCACCATGACCACTTAAATCAACAGAGTCTCCCATAAGACATTTCTCGTGATTTCATGACTTTGTCTTTCGGTCTTTATGTGATTGATTCGATCACCTTGTTTCTGGCAGTGGTGTATCTACCATAACTTCCATCTGTTATTTTTAGTTTTAAGGGGTGTTCCCGCGAAGGAACTTCAGCGTCACAGGTGGACTCATAGCTAGCTAAGAGCTGACTGTGTTACATAATGAGGAGGGTGGCTCTTGCAGCCGTTCTTCTCATTCATTTCTATGAGAGTTCTGGATATAGCCGGTTGCACATTCTTTTATAGATTTGCAAGTTTCTTTCCCATTCTTCTCTGGTTGATTGGTTGTCTGAGCACAGTGAGTATTCATTTATGGTCAGGGTTTCACTGAATAGATCTCAGTCAAAGATCCTTCTTTGAATTTTAAAGTCCAAGTTCTCTAACCTGGAAGTGTTAGCGGGTTCCATTGGTCATTGTCCAGTTTTTGGAGGTCAGTCAAAGCACAAAGGTTCCGTATCTAATCTCAAAGTATAATAAGAAAATCGCTAAACCGCTGACATTTACATCTAATTAGCATTAACTGGAATAACACATGGAGGCAGGGAATGTACAGCACATGTCAGCAGTGTCTAGACCCAACAGTATATATAGCCTGTAAGCAGTGAGAACATCAATCTAGGCAAACTGGGCCAGCTTCAATGTTTATGGCAATGCTGCCTCCACACCTCTGGTTATTGGCACCCAGTCTGCTTCCCAGCATACAAAACAAGACTCTTCATGTATTCTCAGAAGGTGTATACTGAGAATTATTATAAACATGAGGGCATGTGATGAAGCGGGATGAATATATGGACTGTTTCATGTAGATATTAGTGATATTGCCTCATTTTGAGGCAACACTTATCACATAAGTGGTCACTGTCTCCTACAAGATCAACACATTCCTCTCCTGCTGCTGTCATCATTCTTATTTGATTTACTTTTTAAAGTCCATAGTCACTTAAATTACACTGATCCTTTAAGGAGTAACCCTGTGTCCACTGATATAATACTGTGATCAAATAGATAACTACATGAAGTATATTACCACTTTAGTCCTCTGCTGCTGACATCTTCCCATCATCTGGTTAGGTTTTATATGCTGGCAAGCCACTGGGTCACTTGGTACCAGAATATACAAGATGATATGTAGCACTATAGTAATCTGTTTTTTCCTGTACTACAGTCAAAAAATATACTTGGGATTTGCTTTGCAGATATGGTTAACACCAAAATTTTTCCCATAACGGTACAATTCAATTACATGATTACAATTACTAATACTGTCACTTTTTGGAGTTTTTTCTCCAAGACTTATAGGGGATGTGCACCTTTTTTTTTTGTAATTAGTATAGTTGGGCACTTAGGACATAAAAAAGTTATACTCACCTCTCCCCTCACCTTCGTTCCAGATCCGCACCGTCCTTACTGGCTCCCAGACTTCTGTTTTGCTTTTTGCTTTTTCCGGACGGGCACATTAAGGGTATGTTTACACGGCGTCTTGGGTCCGTGTGAACATACGCTTTTGTGATGCGTGTCTGAGTCCGTCTGAATGGTGTCCATGTCAATTCTTGGAGTGGATCCAAAAGACGGATCGGACAGACGCGTTGAAAACACGCATCGGCGATCACTCGTGTGAACACCGATGCGTGTTTCACATTGTTAGATGCGTGCCTGGGTACGTTTAGACGGACCCAGACACGCATCACAAAAGCGTATGTTCACGTGGACCCAAGACGCCATGTAAACATACCCTAACACTGCAGACACTGATTGGCTGTAGAGGTTAAGTGCCACTCATTTACATCCTAACATAATTACATCACAAATGGTAATTTAATTGAGTGTCGCGTGAATGCTGCAGTCCATCAGTGGCTGCAACGTGAACACCTGGAAGTAGAAAAAAAGAAGCCTGGCGGCTGATGAGAACAGTGCAGTGCAGGTGGAGGGAGAGGTGAGTTTAACTTTTTTTTTTATGTTCAAAGGGCCCAACTATGCTAATTAAATCATTTATCAAATGGTAGATAACCAGTTTTTACATTGATGGCTCATTCCTTGGATGTGGTTGATCAAGGTCCATCTTTAAAGACTGAGGGCCACATGTATGAAAACTGTCTAGCTCTAAAACTCACTTTGTTGCCCATAGCAACCAGAGTGCCCTTTCATTTGTCCAGAGCCCTATATGAAATGAAAGGGGCGCTCTGATTGGTTGTTATGGGCAACAAAGTGAGTTTTAGACCTGGACAGTTTTCACACTGCCACTACTGGTTAAGCATTGTCAGCCTATCCTAAGTATGGGCTCTGAATAGCTATTGAAACTAAACCTACTATGAGATAGTCCAATGGTCGATTGGTCCTCACATTTTAGAGTTGGTACAAGCCATAGCAAAATGGCCCATCTGACAATTTGATAAGCACAGATTTAATATTCCCACTGAATTTCTTCTTGGAGTGTAGATTCAGGAGTGAAAATCTAGTACCAAGCATGTTCAGCTTCTTATTCTTACTGAGATTCCTGTCTGGTCCAAAGCCTGTATATGGCTGATAGTTCTTAGATCTTTGGAAAATAACTCTTTCAAGGAAATGATTTAGGAAACTTTTACATGTAAACCTTCTTGGTTCTTATAACTGTTCTCTTCCTTAAAGGGGTTGTCTCATCTCAAAGTTTCACAGGTTGCATGAATGAAATAATGTTGCTTTGTTCTGTCACTTCCTGGTCAAGCTGTCTGTAATTAGCATATGAGCTCTGTGTATTCAGACTTCTCTGTGTATTAGTCCAGATTAAATAAATTATCTTCTCTGAGGTCCGGAGAAGCTTCTGAGCTAATGTAAACAGTAGAGTAATTACTGTCTTTTGTCTGAAAGATCAGATAACACACAAGCTCTCACACTGCGGGCCATGACCTATGTGATGACAATGGCATCACTCCCTGCTATCAGATAGAACAAACAGCAGGGGAGAAGTTGTACACAGGTATGTCATTTGGGAAACCTGAAAGCCATCAGAAGGTGATAAAATCATTTGTAGCTCCTTAACAAAAAAAATGAACAAAGTAATATATTTTGAAAACTTATTAATGTAGTGTTCCCTACATTTTGAAAGCTATTCTTTGTAGTGAGACAACCCCTTTAAGTCACTTTTTGGGTTGAGAGAAGTTGGTCCTGGTATGATGCATACAGAGAGCCATCATCATATCTACCAACAAAATGGCCATTCCATATGTCTGTTAAGAATAAGATATGACTGTGCATGTTAGTCTGTCCCTTTAGAACCGTCCCATGAGTCTGAGAGCAATTGAATTCCCATATAACAATACTCAATTTCTCCCGAGAAGACAGAAATAGGTCTTTTATTGTCCTCTTGTGACACATTATGCAGCTCTGGATTTCTGCTGTTTAATAATAATAAGAAGAAGAATAATAATAATAAAAAAGGGTTGTCAAATTTCAGATTCCTTTCCTGTTTAAGACAAATTGGGCGCTTTGATGCGGTTTTGCTAGTTGAGACCAAAGTAGTACATTTATTAACCTATATTATTTCACAAAAAATGTATAGGAAATGTCCACCTTTACTGAATAAAAAAAAAGTCTGTTGTATGACCACGTATCCATTCGAAAAAACAGATGGCCTCGAAACCTATATATGGCACAGCCTATTTACTGATATTATCGTGACAACTTATCCAAAATTTAACAAAGAAAAGCTACAAAAAGTTGTCTACTTATCTATAAAAACTAACCTTTATTAATATTACGCTAAAATATACCTCAAAGCAATTTGTCAGGATATATATTGACCGGGACAATATATATCCTGACAAATTGCTTTAAGGTACTTTACTGGGACCTTGATAGTGCATCAGTATTTTGAGATATCTTTGTATAGGTATTTAGATATTTATTAATATTTCTTTGTTGACACTTTGGGGTATTTAGTACACTATAGTAGATTTAGATATAATTTTGGTTAGTGTATCTTGCTCGGATCTTGGCGGGGTCGTCCTTATCGGGATGGTCGCTCCGCGTCTGTATAGGTAGGCTTAGTAATTAGATATATGTAAGTTTTATCTCGTGGTATATTTTAGCGTAATATTAATAAAGGTTAGTTTTTATAGCTATAGTTTTATAGGACAACTTTTTGTAGCTTTTCTATGACCACATATCCAACATGATCATCAAGAATGAGTTACATGATAAAACATACCAGCTGCAATCCACCCATCAGAGTCCATTTTTTGCGGTGAAGTTTAGGAGATACACAGGAATTCTGATTGGCTGCCAAAGTCAAGTCAGTCAGTTTTGATGTTTTACGTGTGGCCACAAAATTGTTCCCCACACAGTGCTATAAAGATGTAGCAGCTTTCTTTAAATGTCCATTTATTGTTTTTCCATATAAATAGCCTATGTTTTGGCTTATTTGCCTGAAACGCTTTGGCGGGTTTTGCACTCTGTGTTTCTATTCTTTCAACTTTGCTACCTATTTTTCAGGTGAGCTGAATATTGCTAGTTTTTTATTTATTTGACCACACAGTGTATTAAAGGGAATGTGTCATCAAAACATGAGTTATTGTTTAACTCATGTTTTTATGTTAAACTAATTTTTTAAGAATTTTTGGTTATATATTTTTTCATTTTCCATATCACTTTCAATATTTTTTAATAATTCTTAAGTCCTGCAGTTTTCACTTTGGCCACTAAGCCTAATAATAGTCTGACTCTTCCTGTTCTGTAGAGAAAGATTCTCAGTTGTCTGCTCCTTATTAACACAAGCAGGGTCAAACTGAAAGGAGACTCCAGTGTGAATAGACAACACAGGATCCACCAGTCACAAGAGGAGATAGTCATAGTTCACCCTTTCACCTCCCTGCACAATGACTTCTTCCCAGGTCACAGAGCTCCTATAGAAGTCAATGAGACTGAGTCAGTCTTAAGGCTCCTATGTGCATGAAACTACAGTAAAACATCTATGACTGCTGTTAAAGCAGTGCAAACAAGGCCTAGTGGCCAAAGTGAAAACTGCAAGATATAAGAAGTATTAAAAAAAATATTGAAAGTGACATGAAAAATGTTAAAAAATCAACCAAAAATTCCTATTAAATGTGTTTAATATAAAAAACGGGACTTAAACAATTAGTCTTTTTTTGATGACACATTCCCTTTAACCTCTTAACGACCTTAGACGTATGCATACGTCCTGAGGATCACGCGAACTCTAAAGCAGAGTTCGCGCGATCGGCGCGGGGTGTCAGCTGTATATTACTGCTGACATCCCGCAGCGTCGGCCCCGACCCGAGATCGCTCTGGGGGGAGGGAGGGGGGGGGGGGGGGGCGGTTAACTCCTTAATTATCGCGACCATCGGGTCGCAATAACTAAGAAAGGCGCAGGAGGAGATCGCTCCTCCTGCGTCTCTGTCGGCGACAGCAGCACACGATAGTGCGGCTGCTGTGTGCTGACAGCACGGAGGGCATAGAATGCCTTCCGGGTTGTCTGTGATGTCACAATGCCCGGCCGTGCCCTGTGGGCATGGCCCGGCATCGTGACTGACAGTTGGCATAGGAACTGTTACGGATTCCTATTGAATGAGGGATATGAAGATCTCTAATTCATATCCCCTGTGGGGAAAAGTAAAAAAAAAAGTGAAAGTAAAAAAAAAGTGAAAAACAAGTAAAACACGAAAAATAAAAAAAAACAGTCCCCTCCCTTTTTCCCCTTTACAAACCCAATTCCCCAAAAAAAAGGATCAAAAGTAAAAAAATACCCGTTTTGGTATCGCGGGGATCGCTGCCCTTTTAAAATTTGGTAATTTTTAATTTTTACCCTTACGGTGAACCCCGTGAAAAACAAAACAAAAAAAAAAATTTCACAGAATTAAGATTTTTTTTTCATCCCGCAGAAAAAAAAAAGGGAAATAAAAAAACTCCTAAAACGCCAAAATTGTCCCAAATTAAAAAACGTCAGTTTTCCCACGGTAAAAAAAGTCCTAAACCCCGCCTGTATATGGAAAAATAAAAAAAGTTATGGCTTCAAAGATAGCAATGCATAAATATTTTTTTTACACACTAAAAAAAATTTTTTTTTTAAAGTGCTTCAACAAAAAAAAACGATATTTTTTGGGGTATCGCCATAATCGTACGCCCACAGAGAAAAGCAAACTTTTTCGGATAATGCCAGTGGCGCTGTTAAAAATAAAAAAAAAAAAACACTACTAGGTTTACAGTATTTTTTTCACTCTCCCTTCGAAAAAACGGTTTTAAAAACTGATCAAAAAGTCTTCCCCCCCCAAAAAAATTATCCAATAAAAACATAAAACTCACCCCCGCAAAAAAACCCTTTAAAACAAGCTCCTTTAAAAAGGGAAAAAAAAAAAAAGTTAGGGTCTCGGACTAGGGGAAAGCAAAAATTGTTTTTTGTTTGAATAAAAGTTTTTTTATTGTATAAAAGAAATTAAAAAATAAAAAAATTAAAATTTTGGGGTATTGTTTTGAAATGTTGACCTGCTGTGAAAAAGCTAAAATTGTCATTTCTAATACAGAGGACCCTATAAAAAATAAAAAAAAAAAAAACACTACCGGATTGCTGTATTTTTTTAAAAAAGCCTCAAAAAAAACCCTTAATAAAAAGTGAACAAAGTGTTGTATCACCCCATAAGGGGGTACCAATAAAAGCATCAATTCACCCCCCAAAAAAAAAGGGGCCCTACACAGCTCTGCTAAAAGAAAAATAAAAAAAGTTATGACGTCAGAATAGGACAAAAAAAAAAGGGAAATTTTTTAAGACCATTTCTATTGGGGAAAAAGGAAAAAAACATAAAAAACAAAATAAAATTTTACGATTTCCAATCGCCCGCCCCCATGGTAAATTTTATCACATATTTTCATGCCCCCGAACGCTGTAAAATTAAAGCCCAAAAAACAATTTTTTTTTTCAGGGCCCCAATGCTAAAAAAAATAAAGGGAACACTGTGTGCCCAAAATGCACAATACACCCCCATATGAGGGGTGTTTAAATTTAAAAAGGGACGACTTCTTTAAAATTTTTACCCCGGGTTTGGTTCTTTGGGGGGTCTGCAAATGTGGAAAAGGGCCCCCCCAAAATCTGCCTTTCAAAAACCCAAAAAACACTCCCCCCTTGTATGCCCCGCCATGCCGGGCCCAAAAAAGCATTTTTAAAAAACCCCCCCCATTAAAAGGGATTGCCGAAATTGGAAAAAAATTGCAAACAAAATTTTGGGGGTTTTTTTTCCAGGAAATTTTTTGTAAATATGAAACATTTGAAGGCCCAAAATTTTCAGATTATTGTAAAAAAAAAATTTTTACATTTTTTCAGCCTAATGCCCAAAAAAAAAAAATTTTGAATCAATGTGGGGTCCCATATACTCATACACACTGTATATAACCTTAAGGGGGGTAGTTTCCAATATGGGATCTTTTAGGGGGGTTTATTAAGTTTAAACAAATTTGGGCTTTCCTTTAAACCTGAAATGGCGCCAAAAAAAAATTTTCATTGAAAAAAGAAAACCCCCGAGTCCCCGTGGTGCTCCTCCTATTAGGGGGTTAGGTTGGCCAAATTTAAGGACTGGGGCCCCATATGGGATAAAACTCTAAAAATGGGAGACCTGGGGGGAAATTTAATTTTTAAATTGCATTTACCTAGTCACATTTACCGTTTTTCCAGTAATAATGGATAAATATTGGAATTTTGCAAAAATAGTGGGAAAATTTGAAATTCACCTCCACTTTGCTTTAATTTCTGTGGGAAAAACCCAAAGGGTTAAAAAAACTTTCCCAAACCCCTGTTGTAAATACTTTAAGGGGTCTAGTTTCTTAGTTTCTATGCTGGTTTGGTTCATACAGTTATGTGCAAAATAATTGCAGTCTAACATCAGTAATGTGTTCAATTATTGTTTTTGTCTGAAAACATAATGAAACATGGTCACAAATTCATGAGTAGGTGCAGCCAAGTAATGGGCAACCAACAGAATCAACCGTCATGACATACACATTGTTTGCTGTAATTGACTCATTTAATGAAAGGGGATGTTCAAACAAATGGACTTCAATTAGTAAAGTCATTTATTCTGTGAAGAAACAGGTGTCAATTATGGCTCTTAATTAATGAAGAAGGAATGCTTTACCTGTTGACTTTAGCCCATTCTCAGAGAGTACAATGGGTCACTCCAGACATTGTACCAAAGGATGAAGAACGTTGATCAAGAAGTTGATTGGAGATGACAGAATATATCAAGAAGTGCAGAAAAAGCTAAAAAGATCAGCAATGCTTCAAAATGGTATAAAAACCAGAAACACGTGGTAAGAAAAGGAAAACGGCCATCTGACTAGATCATAGAATAACAAGAATG
The DNA here is from genome assembly GCA_025379985.1 of Phyllomedusa bahiana. Taxonomy (NCBI): domain Eukaryota; kingdom Metazoa; phylum Chordata; class Amphibia; order Anura; family Hylidae; genus Phyllomedusa; species Phyllomedusa bahiana. The sequence continues at coordinate 30,620 of JAODAL010004040.1, read as the reverse complement.
GTAAAGAAGCATCCAATGATGAACTCCAGGGAAAAGGTTACAGTAAACCTGAAAAGGTTACAGTTTGCTATAAAACACATTGACTAAAGAGAACGGGTGTAACGTTCTATGGACAGAGGAGATCAAGATTGTTCTTATTGGGTCTAAAGGCCGCAGTTTGTCAGATGACCCATAAACACTGAATTCAAGTACACTGTGATGGCACCATGGATAACTATGAATATACAAAAATACCAGAAGAGGTCTTATGCTGAAGAAGTGATGCCCTTGAAATGAGTGTTTCACCAGCACAATGACCCCAAACACACCAGCAAGCGGGCAACATCCTGGTTCCACACCAACACGATTGATGTTATGAAGAGGCCGCCCAATCCACAGACCTCAATCTGATTAAGAATTTGTAGAGTGACATAAAAAATGCAGTTTGTGATGCAAAACCTAAAAATGCAAATGCACTGTGGAATGTAGTACAGTCTGCCGGGGCTGGAAGACCTGTTTTCGGAAGTCAGACGTTAGTTGACTCCAGGCCACAAAGATGTAAAGCAGTTCTTAGAAATAAAGGCTACACAAACAAATATTAGTTCAGTGATCACAGAAAAGCTAAATCTGGGAACAAATTTCAGTTTATCCTGTAAACATTAAAGCATATGCGCTGGGAGAAAGAGGTGACATGTCCCTTCTTTGTGATGCTTACGTGCCGGGGAAAGTGAAAGCCAATGGGAGCGCTTTAGAAGTACTCACTAGCCAGGGCGTACTTCAAAAGCAGCAGGGATTAATCTAGCTTTTAATGAACTCTAATAGAAATCAGTTTGCAACAACCTCCCTCTATTTGGAAAATAAATCTTTAAATTTACACCATTAAGTTACCCGTGTTCAAGAGATCAGCCCACTCCACCGTGTTAGGCTCTGTTCACATGAGCATCACCTCTAATTATAAACAACTTTCCATTATTAAAGGGGTTTTGCCAGGAGGAGCCTTATCTGCTAAGAAGCTAATGTAAACAAATCACGGAGCTGAAAGAGAGAGAGACGCACACAGCCAGAGCACAAAGTTGCATAAGGGATCGTGTGACATGTTCACTGAAATAATCAAACTGCAACTTGTGGATTCTGTATACAAAAGACAACAGCTTTTCTCCTCAGCAGCTTGAAAGCTCCTTCATGTTCTCTGTCATCAGATAAAGCAGGGATCTAATCACACTACAACTAGTTTATTCTGTATACAAAAGAAAACATATTGCTACCCGGTGCTTTGAAAACTTCTGCAGCTCAGTCTCATCAGATAAGAAGCTCTCTCTGCGCAAGCCCTTCCAGCAGCTCCTGTCAGGCCGTATCTAATACAAACTTTGAAGTAACCAAGGGCATGTAAAGAAGGCTGTAGCTCTCTCAGACTGCAATTTTTGTGATCACATATATTTAGAAAAGTGATTAAAAACCCATTTTGGAGGATTCCACGTCAACATTACATCGTGCAAAAACCCCTTTAAGTGTTAGAAACTTTTTAATATTCATCTCATTACAGAAAGCATCTTTCGCCACCTAAGAGCCTTTTTTTTTCCCCCTTCTCCTCCAGTCTACTCTACTGAGAAGAGGTGACTGCTTCCCATAGTACTCTTTAGTGAGAGTAGGGGTGAGGAGGGAGCAATTGCAGTGAGAGAGACCGAGACACACCGTGTTACTGCTTCTATTACTATCTCACCTCAATTCTGGATTCACAAATTCACTGCTCATTGCTGCTGTGTAATGTCCTCCTAGCTGCTGCTGTAAGTGTAGATGGAGGGGAGAGAGATGAAGAAGCGTGATCTCCTTCTTATCTGTGTTCTGTGTGGTGGCATCATAGCAGTTAGTATCCTGCTTTCATCTCCTCCTTCCCTTCCCCTCTCCATAGACCTTTATGAGCACCAACTGTAACCTGATCCATCATTAAAGATAAAAAAAATCCCTTTCCTCTCTGCCTACTGTGCATTGATTTTATCAGTGGATTGAGTGTGAGTGATCAGTGCAGAAGGCGTGATAAGCGAAGAAAGTTTCATATCTCTAAACTTGTACTATTGGTTTAAGGAAAGTGTTTTATAATCAGAGGTAGACTTATTTGAAGTGTATGTATTGTGTCAGTCACACAAGATTTTTATCTCTTTAAATGGATCTTTGTAGTGTCTGTTATTTAATGTGGAAATTACCCTTTGTGGTTGTTATGAGATCTGTCACGACAAGACAACAGTTATTTAGCATTTGAAAGAACTGAATGATCTCCATGAGCAAAAAAAAATCATTCTGTAAACCCAGTGGCTCAAAGAGGATCATCAAAATCCTTCTAATTATGAATTTATTATTGTTAATATCCTATCCTTGTGCAAGTGGGAATCATGGGAGTTTCCATCTAATTCTAGAGATCTTTCTTTAGAACTGAAACATAATCGTATTTTGTAGTCTAGTTCTTGGTCTGAATAGTTTACCTCCCCAATAATAGAATTTAGGTGCACTCATGGACGTTCCTGCTCTCTTAGGGCTCATGCACACAGACATATTACAGCTCAGTTTGTACCCTGCTCTAATAATGCTGCCATTGAGGTGTATAATGCCTGTACGGTACAGAGGTTTTTTACTGCATACATTTGACATAGAAAAATTTGTAGCATGCTCTGCCAAATTCCATAAGTATGGAGGAGGCATTCTCCCATAATAGAATTTCTTCTAAGGAAAAATATCTCCATACATACAGTCTGATGGATCCGGTATAGCAGTGCACAGAGATTGCATAGTTTCATACCCTGTTTCCCCAAAAATAAGACACCCCTGCAATTCAGAGTTTGGCTGCTTATGCTGATGTTTGGGATGAAATCCCTACAGTATATTAATACATGTTGATGTTTTGTTCAGAATGTGAATTCTTGTTCATGGAAAAATAAGACATCCCCTAAAAATAAGTCTTTGCTCGTCTTTAGGAGCAAAAATTATTATAAGACACTGTCTTATTTTCGGGGAAACAGGGTACTCAGAGCCTTTGGACTGTGTAGTCTTCAGAGCAGAGGTTTGTGCTTCAGAGCTGATCTTTCTATGGTAGCCAAGGAACGGAAGTTGCAATCTAAGTCAGCCATTATAGAGACTATGGATCTGAGTAACACAGCTGCCTAGTTTATATACGCATTACATGTACACCCTGTCTGTTTATATACAATTCTGCCTGTTGTATACTGCCAGGTTTACACTTTATACCTTAATAACTACCATATATACTCGAGTATAAGCCGACCCGAGTATAAGCCGAGGCACCTACTTTTGCCACAAAAACCGGGAAAGCTTATTGACTCGAGTATAAGCCTAGGGTGGAAAACGCAACGGCTACTGGTGAATTTTAAAAATAAAAATAGATACCGATAAAATTACATAGGCAGTTTAATGTCCCCCATAGGCAGATATAGGCTGGTATAGGCAATTTAATGTCCTCCATTGGCAGGTTATAGGCAGTTTAATGTCCCCCATAGGCAGGTTATAGGCTGGTATAGGCAGCTATATGTCCTCCATAGGAAGGTTATAAGCATGTATAGGCAGTTTAATGTCCCCCATAGGCAGGTTATAGACAGTTTAATATCCCCCATAGGCAGGTTATAGGCTGGTATAGGCAGCTATATGTCCCCATAGGCAGGTTATAGGCAGGTATAGGTCGTTATAGGCAGATATAGGTCCTCATAGGCAGGTTATAGGCAGGTAATTGCCCCCATAGGCAGGTTATAGGCAGGTATAGGTCGTTATAGGCAGGTATAGGTCTCCCTAGGCAGGCTATAGGCAGGTTATAGGTCCCCCTAGGCAGGCTATAGGCAGGGTATAGGCAGGTATAGGTCCCCCTAAGCAGGCTATAGGCAGGCTATAGGCCGGTATAGGTCCCCCTAGGCAGGCTATAGGCAGGGTATAGGTCCTCTAGGCAGGGTATAGGCAGGTATAGGTCCCCCTAGGCAGGCTATAGGCAGGGAAAAGGTCCCCCTAGGCAGGATATAGGCAGGGTATAGGCAGGTATAGGTCCCCTAGGCAGGCAATAGGCAAGTATAGGCAGTGAATAGGCAGGTATAATACACCTAGGCAGGCTATAGGCAGGTATAGGTCCCCTAGGCAGGCTATAGGCAAGTATAGGCAGGGTCTAGGCAGGTATAGGTCCCCTAGGCAGGCGATAAGGTAGGTATAGGCATGGTTTTAAAACAAAATAAACCCACTTACCTCGCTCCCCGCTGCTCCGTCTCCCAGGCGTTCTCCTCCATCTTCTCGGCACAGGCTGGGTGATGTCATCAGGCCGCGCACGCAGTGTGATGACATACGCTGCCTGTGCCGGAAACTCCGGACAGCCGCGAGCTAGCGGCCACCCGGAGTCCACTGCGGAGCAGGGAGCGCTCGCTCTCTGCACCGCAATGGTATCTCATTACCTGTATGCGCTCCAGAGGAGTCGCATACAGGGGAAGAGATAGCTGACAGCGCCCGGGCCACAGTAGTGCCTGGACGCTGTCAGGTACTCGGCCTTCAGTTATATGCACTCCCTGAGGAGTCGCATATAACTGAAGCGTCCCTGTCGGCACTCAGGCCATCGCAGCGCCCGAGTGCCGACAGTGACTCGAGTATAAACCGAGGAGGGATTTTTCAGCACATTTTTTGTGCTGACAAACTCGGCTTATACTCGAGTATATATGGTATTTAAGGTTAAAAGCGGAAGTTTACATCCACTGTATAAAAAGACACATCTGCATGTTTTTCTCACTATCTGGCATGAAATCAGAATAAACCTTAACCATTTTAGGTCAATTAGGAACCAAAATTATTTATATTTACCAAATGGCAGAATAATGAGAGAGAGAATGTTTTAATGCATTTTTATTACTTTTTGCAAAGTCTAAAGTTTCCATACAATTATTAGTATTTGGTAGCATTGCCTTTAACTGTACGACTTGTGTCAAACATTTTGGATCCTTCCACAAGCTTCTCACAATAATTGGTAGGAATTTTGGCCCTTTCCTCCTGACAGAACTGGTGTAACTGAGCCATGTTTGTAGGTCGTCTTGCTCACACCTGCCTTTTCAGCTTTGCCAATAAATTTTCAGTAGGACTGAGATCAGGGCTTTGTGTTGGCCACTCCAAAACATTGACTTGGTTATCCTTAAGCCACTTTGTAACCAGTTTGACAGTATGTTTTTATATGTCTCTTTTGGATTAATAGCTACTTCCTGGCAGAGTGGCCTTTCAGCTCATGTTGATACAGTACTAGTTTCACTGTGGATAATGAAACAATCTTACCAGCTTCTGCTAGCATCTTCACAAGGTCTTTTGCTTTTGTTCTTGGGTTAATATGCACATATCGGATCAAAGCATCTCTGAGACACAGAACCTGTCTCCTTCCCTAGCGATATGATGGCATCTTGTTTGTACAGATGAACGAGGCACCTTCAGGTATCTGGAAATGACACCCAAGGATGATCCAGACTATGCTAATCCACAATTCTCTTCCTGATATCTGGGCTGATTTCTTTAGACTTTCCCATGATGTTACATTCAGAAATAGTTTCTGGTGTGCAGTTAAAATACATCCACATCTGTGTCTCTAATTATCTCAGATGTTGCCAATAAATCTATCAGAAACTTCCAAATACATGACATCATCATATGGGCTGTCCCAAATTTTTTAAAAGGCATAGTAATCCTAGTGTATATAAACTTTTGACTTTGCAGAAAGTAATGAAAATGCCTTAAAAATTCCCTCTCTCATTATTCTGGTATTTGGCAAATATAAATAATTTTGGTTCCTAATTGACCTAAAACGGATAAGGTTTATTCTGATTTCATGTCAGATAGGGAGAAAAACATGCAGATGTGTATTTTTATATAGTGAAACTTCTGGTTTCAACTGTACATGGTATTTATAGCTGGTAATGATGCTTTTGCTAATTGATGACTTAAATCTCACAGGTTCTGGCGCTGCCTAAGGCTATGTTCACACGGGTTAACTGCGGGGCGTAATTATGCCCCGCAGTTACGCCGTATGGCCGGGGGCGGGAGCGGGGGGGCGGGGGACGTGAGGGGGCGGCCCTCGCCGGCCCATAGACAATCATGCTAGCGGCGCGTATACGCCGCTAGAAAGTGACATGTGAATTATCTCCCCCCTCGCGTGTTCGCCGAGCAGGGAGAGGAGACGTAATCCATAGTTGTCTATGAGAACTGTGAATTACCGCAATGAATGGGCCGTTTTCAGCCCGTAATTGGTGCACTCCGGCGCGTAATTACGGACCGAAATATGGCTCATTTTAAGCCGTGTGAACATGGCCTTAGGGCTTCTTTATGTCAGGCTGTCACAGCCATATACACTGATCACTCATAACACTGAAACAAATGACAGGTGGAGTAAATAACATGGATAATTTGTTTATAATAGGGCTGATCAAAGGGTGGGATATGTATGGCAGCAAGTGAATAGTCTGCATTAAAGCTGATGTGCTGGGGGCTTGGAAAATAGGCAAGCGTAAGGATCTGAGTATCAGAGCATCTCCAAAATGGCAGATATTGTAGAGTGTTCTGTACATACAGTAGACAATACCTAGCAAAAGTGGCCAAAAAAAGAACAACTAGTGAATCAGCGATTGGTCCATGGGCTCCAAAGTTTCTTTAATGTGAGCGAGGACTGACTGCAGGGTGATCCAGAAGAAGCAACAACGAGTAGTTGCTCTGAGATTTAATCGTCAGGAGATCATTTGAAACTTTAGCTTTAATAGTTTCTGTGAAGTATTAAAGGGAACCTGTCACATAGTTTATGCCCCTCTTGCTGAGGGCAGAACAAGCTAGTGTCAGACCTGCTGTTTCCAGCGCTGTGTCCCTTATATTGTAAGATGCAGCAGTTTTTAGAACATTTACTACTCATATCAGGCAGTTTGCAGCCTGTTCTGCCAGAGAAGAGTCCAGCTTATTCATGAGCAGGTGTTATCCCCTCCCCCACTGCTAGCTCTGCCCACTGACGGTAGATTCAACCTTTTACTATGAATAGGTAGAAACTTGTGACTAATCATCAGGTGGGCGGAGCTAGGCATGTGTGGGTGGAGCTAACACCGGCTCATGAATAAGCTGGACTCTTCTCTGGCAGATTTGAGCATTAAATGCTCTGAAACTCCAGCATCTTACAGAATAAGGGACACAGCACTGGAAACAGCAGGTCTGACACTAGCTTGTGCTGCCCTCAGCAAGGGGGGCATAAACTATGTGACAGGTTCTCTTGAACTGCGGAAACTAATTGTAGAGGATTGAGAAGAGAGTCAGCAGAGAGATAGTGGATTTGGCAAGAGTAGACTAAGCGTTCTAAGAGTTTAGAGATGAAGGGTAGGTTACATAATCTCCAAAAAATTGGGAATCTCGCAAGAGAACAGAGAGTGACTTTTGATCACTATATTTACTATTTTGCCATAGGCAAACTTAAACTCTATCAGTTCTCTATGTGTTAAACACTAAAACGTAACTTTTATTATATCTAACTCTTAACCTCTGTACACACTATTTAAAAACCTGATCTCTATCCTCACCATTTAACCCTTTCTACTTCTGAAAGAGGGAATAACTCCCTTTCTATCATCAAGTCTGGTGGAACCCCAAATACCAACAGGGGAGCCTTATATCTATAGCAAAATACTAGCTTCAGTAAGGGATCCCAAGCCAACTACTTGGGCAGTCGTCCCTAATCTCATAGACACAGAACAAATAAGGCCCCCTTGTGACACCGTCTGCAGCAGGTGACACTTGTAGACAGAGGGGAGAGATCACAATTTAAAACGTCATATCTGACCTCGCCGACATGTTTCACCAGCTAACCTGGCTTTATCAAGGCTTAGACACCGGTCGGTAGTTAGCAGAGCAGGAATGGTCCAGAGTGGTATTTTGTTTAGTAAAGTGAAATCTCCCGATAAGTCTGTTTTAGTATATCCTCGTGCTCCCTGTGAAATCCCATTCTGTAGCATCTTCTCTTATAGCTCTGTGTTGTGCTGTTCCTCTGTTATTCCGTCTAAAGATTTATTACTAGATCTGTCAGATGGGTGTTACCAATTGAAGGTGGTAACTAGAATGGTAACACCCACCTGACAGATCCAGTATTACATTTCTAAAAGGAATAACAGAGGAACAGCACAACACAGAGTATAAGAGAAGTGGCTCCAGAAATGCTGTTTCACAGGGAACACAAGGATTTACTAAAATAGGAGATGCTACAGGTCTTCTTTAACCCCTGAGCCACCATGAAGTTCTATTTAGTCATGGCATAACTAAGGGTTATGGAGCAGGCTCACCCACTGACTGCTAGATACACCTGACACCCACCACTAATAACAGAGATTGGAGCCCGCTCCGATGTCTGCTGTTTAACCATTTAGACACTGCTGTGCACTGTTCCTCCTCTGTTTCACGTCACATAGTGAGATCGCAGGGTGCCTTGTGATTGCTTTCACAAGGCATCATGGGAATGGAGCTGGGAATCTCACTGCGCCCTCTATTGGTTTTAACAAATCCTCAATTTACTTCTGATTCACTGAATCTTTGAGAAGCAAAATGGAATATTAGTCAAGCCAATATCGCTCATCTACATACGCCGTTTCGGGGTTTTGTCCCTCATCAGTGCAGAGCAGAGCGATACCGGCTTGACTGGGTGGGAGGCTATGTTAGCCAGAAGCCTAATGAAGGCTTTCATGGCTGCTATTTTACTGCTCCTATGACTTCCTACCCTAGAGGGACTAAATGAATAACTGTAAAAAAAAAAGTTTTAAAAATATAACGAAAAATATTAAAAGTTCAAATCACTCCCCTTTGCCATTTTAAGAGTCAAGTACTGCATCAGTAAAAGTCCGATCTATTCAAATATAACATCATTTATCCTGTATACTGTAGAAGAAAAAAAAATCAAAATGCCAAAAGTCACATCTATCCCAAACTGGTAACAATAAAAAGTACACTTTAGCTGGTAAAAAATGCACCCACTCAATAGGTGGAAGTACAAAAAAGTTATTAGCTGTGGGAAATGGCACTACGATGCAAATTTAATTAATTGAAACCCCTGTATATTTGGTGTTTCCGGAATCGTATCAACCAGAAGAATACAGAAAACACATCATTTATACCGAAAAGTGAACACCATAAAAAAAACAAAACTGCAAACTTGGCGCAAGTACATTTTTTTTCCACATTTCTCCCCATTTTGAATTTTTTCGATGGTTTCCCAGTATGTTTTATGGTACGGTGAACGACACCATTGAAAATTACATCTTGTTCTACAAAATAAAAGCTCTCATAATGTCTTTGTGGATGGAAAAATAAAAAAAGTTCTGGCTCTTGGAAGGCGAGGAGGAAAAAACTAACAGACATATTATTATGACCGCCTGTCAGGAAGGGGTTAAGGATCAGCTCAGTCTATTTTTGAAGACTGGATATATTGCGGTTATACTAATACAGGTAAAAAATAAAAGTTGAGATGAATCTGTCCTGGTTAATGAGCCCAAGCACCTGGTGAGGACCTTCATCTTTAGATGCAAATGGTTTGTGTTGAAATATCAATGTGTGCAGTTATTTATCATCGTGCTCATCTGTCTGTAATTACTATTGCTGCACTGAATGTGGGGTATTTACAGATGATCTTATATGAAATCCATTTGTCACTAGCATGAAATATCCACTGTCCCCTGATTAATTTATCTACTGTAGCACCCTTATACTGTTCTGTGTATGTGCTAAGCCTTAGTATCTTTTTGGATTACTTAGTATTGATATGTTAGTTTACGTCATTTGAAAATTATAATTTTTGTGTATGATAAAATATATATATTTTATTTTTTTCCCTGTTTTGTATTATACACAGCTACACTGGATACATATTCAATGTTAATATTGAAAGTTCATGTCTTCACTCCATATCATTAAAGGAGTTGTCTCAATAAGATCTTGATTAGGCAAAGAAATGTCAAAAAGAGAGTCCCATTTTGAAACCCAGTTTTTTAGACACAGAGCTGCTATTTTTCATGCTCCTACTTTTGCTCTTATTTTTACTACACTGTAAATAGTTAATTAGTTAATACTATTTTATAATACTTAGGGGTCACAAATATTTCTAAACTTTTTAAAACTTTCCGTTAAAGGGGTTTTGCCACAATCTCATTTCATACCTCCTGCATCCAGCTCTTCAGATTTATGTGCTCAGAAGGGGGCGTGTGATTTGTTTGAATTGCATATCATGTGACCCAGCAGGATGCCATCACCAGGCCTTTCCGCTCTCTAGTCAAAGAAAGGTCTGTTTATGTAAAGCATTGTGAGTAGCTCAGAGGTAAAGATTTTACCTCACAGCACAAGGGTCCTAGGTTTAATTTCCTGCAGGAACAAACCTGTGGGTTTTATTGCTCTTTATCAATGCACAGACCTCATTGAGGTTTCTTTTTTATTTATTTGCACAGTTTGACTAATTACTAAGGACCACAGAGGACAGGAGTAGAATGACAGCACCTGGGGATGAACACTCAGTAGCTGCCTGAGAGGAGAGGTGATGTCTGAGCATGTGCGACCAGGAGTGAGGAGCTCTTATCCCGAGTCGTATCCCCTGGAGACGAGCTGTAAACAATGGACCACTAAAGGAGTAGCTAAGACAAAAACGGTGCAGAATTTTTAACCCCTTAACGACCGCCCACTGACTTTTGACGTCAGCTGGTGCGGGTCGTTCGTCTACAGCGACGTCTTTTGGTGTCGCTGTAGACTTCGGGGTTTGCGGCGCCTGGTGCCGCAATTGCACTGGTATCTGGGCTATGCTACACAGCCCCGATCCCAGAGCATGTCCTGCGAGCACCGGGGTGCGGAGGAAACGTCCCGGTGCTTTAACCCTTTGATTCCGGCGGTGCGTTTCCGCACCGCAATCAAAGGGTTCCCCTGCTCTGTCGGGTGATCGGAACACCTGGTGACCCGACAGAGCCCGGAGAATGGCTGCACAGTCAGCCCTGAGGACCTAGAGTAGTCCCAGAGTTGTCTGTGTAACAAGCTAGTGACCAGGGCAGACTGTGTGCTGTCCTGATCACTGCCTGTGTCAGACTGACACAGATTATAATTTATTAGCATATATGAATATGCTAATACATTACTAAGTGTAAAAAAAAAAAATGTAAAACCGGTCTCCCTTCATGGGATTTAAAAAAAACAAAAAAAAAACATAAAAAGTGTAAAAAAAAAGAATAAAAAAGAAATAATAAAATAAAAATAAATATTTAATAAAAAATAATTATGCATAAATTACACACACAAAAAAACCTCCACATATTAGGTATTCACATGACCGTAATAACCTGTAGAATTAATCTAATAAGTTATTACGTGTGAAATATGAACGGTGTAAAAAAAAATGTAAAAACACAAAAAAAATTAAAAAATAAATGTAAAAAAATTCTGCAATTATTTTTATGTGAACTTAAACTATTTCCCCATAAAGTACAACTTGTCTGAAATAAAAAGAGACCTCATCCAACTGCGTCATTGAAAAAATAAAAAAGTTACAACTGTTGAAACGCAAGGAGGCAAAAACTTAAAAAACTTTCTGGTCATTAACTACTTTTCAGGCCTGGGCGTTAAGGGGTTAATAATGACGAACGGTGAAAATGTTTATTATTTATTTTGCAAGCTTTCCACATCAATTTTACTTTGTGGCAAAACCTCTTTAAAGTACATGCAGCCAGCTAAGTAATTCTTAAATTCATTATACTATAATAAAAATACACAGTGAAGTCTCATTATTGTGACCACAAGATAATATCCAGAGTCACCGCTATGTGCAGCCCGCGTAAAAAGTAGGAAGTGGTCGTAACATTGTGATTTGGCTATATATGTAATATTTCATATTTTTATTTTGAAGTCAGAGTTGGATTCAGTACATTTCTACTGACCATGACTCCACAGCCATACTTGCTTTAGAAAAGTGGCCTGTCCACCTATGAACCCTGTGTACTACTACTTCACATGGTCATTAGTATTCAGACCCTTTGCTGTGACACTGATATTTAACTCACATGCTGTCCATTTCCTTCTGATCCTCCTTGAGATGGTTTTACTCCTGCATTGGAGTTCAGCTGTGTTTAATTAAACTGATTGTACTTGATAAGAGATGGGGAACATCTCTCCTTATGGAGAGCACCAGTTAAGGTGTGTAGTGTTTTGATTGCCTTTTAGCCCACTACTAAGCATCTGCATATCACAAGGCATTATGGGAAAGGAGCTGGAAAGCTCACTGCGCCCTCTATAGGTTGTAACAAATCCTCAATTTACTTCTGATTCACTGAATCTTTGAGAAGCAAAAAGGAAAAATTGTCAAGCCAATATCGCTCATCTACATACGCCGTTTCAGGGTTTTGCCCCTCATCAGTGTAGAGCAGAGCGATATTGGCTTGACTGGTGGGAGGCAATGAGTGGCTGAGAGAAGGGGAACATCTCTCCTTATGGAGAGCACCAGTTAAGGTGTGTAGTGTTTTGATTGCCTTTTAGCCCACTACTAAGCATCTGCATATCACAAGGCAATCAGAGCGCCTCTCTCATTTTTCCAGAGCACTATATGAAATAAAAGGGGCGCACTGATTGGTTGCTATGGGTGACAAAGTGATTTTTAGACCTAGACAGTTTTCACACATGTGGCCCATAATGAGTGTATACAAGAGGTTTTGGGAGCTGCAGAAAGCAGATAATTGTTCATGTGAAACTGCCTAAAAGCCCACTCAAAGGGGTTTTTCTACGATCTAATGTTGATGTGGGATCCTCCAACATGAGTATAATCACTTTTCTAAATATATGTGATTAAAAAAATGTAGCCTGTTACAGCTGCAGCCTTACTAACTTTTCCTATGTTTACTGCTTGTTGACAGTACCTCCGGACAGCTCCTGGCTGGCCGCACATGCGTTGTTTGCACTTCTTATCTGATGGCAGGGCACATAGATTTCATTAGTATTCGGTAGCATTGCCATTAAACTGTATGACTTGTGTAAAACGTTTTGGATATCCTTTCATAAGCTTCTCACAGTAGTTGGTAAGTTTGGCCCCTTCCTCCTGACAGAACTGGTGTAACTGAGCCATGTTTGTAGGTTGCCTTGCTCACACCTGCCTTTTCAGCTTTGCCCATAAATTTTCAATAGGATTGAGATCAGGGCTTTGTGATGGCCGCTCCAAAACATTGACTGGGTTATCCTCAAGCCACTTTGTAACCAGTTTGGCAGTATGCTGCGGGTCATTGTCCATTATGACGACCCCTTTCCGTCCAAACTTTAACTTCCTGACTGATGTCTTGAGATGTTACTTCAGTATTGCCACATAATCTTCTTTCCTCATGATGCTATCTATTTTGGGAAGTGCACAAGTCCCTCTTGCAGCAAAACAACCCCACAACAAGATGCTGTCACCTCTGTGTTTCACAGTAGGGATGGTGTTCTTAGGCTTCCAACCTCCCTTTTTCCTCCATACATAACGATGGTCATTATGGCCAAAGAGTTCCATTTCAGTTTAGTTAGACCACAGGACAGGTCTCCAAAAATGCAGGTGTTTTTTCCTGTGTGCATTTGCAATCATTAAGCTGGCTTGTATATTTTTCTTTTGGAGTAATGGCTTCTTCCTGGCAGAGTTGCCTTTCAGCCCACGTTAATACAGTACTCGTTTCACTGTGGATAATGGCACAATTTTACCAGCTTCTGCCAGCATCTTTACAAAGTCTTTTGCTTTTGTTCTTGGGATGATATACACATGTTGGACCAAAGCACATTCATCTCCGAGACACAGAACCCGTCTCCTTCCTGAGCGGTATGATGGCTGGACATTCCCATCTTGTTTCTACTCGCGTATAATTGTTTGTTCACATGAACGAGGCATCTTCAGGTATCTGTAAATTCCATCCAAGGATGATCTAGACTTGTGCAAGACCACAATTCTCTGTCTGATATCTTGGCTGAATTCTTTAGACTTTCCCATGATGTTACACACAGAAGTAATGTGTTTCTGGTGTGCTTTAAAATATATCCACAGGTGTGTCTCTAATTAACTTAGATGTTGCCAGTAATACTTTCAGAAGCTTCCAAAGACATGACCTCATCATATGGGTTGTCCCAAATTGTTTAAAAACATAGTAATCCTAGTGTATGTAAACTTTTGACTTTACAGAAAGTAATAAAAATACCTTAAAAATTCTCTCCTTCATTATTCTGGCATTTGGCAAATATAGATAATTTTGGTTCCTAACTGACCTAAAATGGATAAGGTCTATTCTGATTTCATGTCAGATAGTGAGAAAAACATATGTTTCTTCTCCCACATAAATCAAGGCTTCATAGCTAGTCATTAAAGTTTTTTCAGGCCAGGGGTTAAAGCAGTTGTACAGGATTAAAAAAAAACATGGCTGCTGTTTTTTTAAAACTATGCCACACCTTTTTACAGGTTTGTTGTGGAATTGCAGTTTTACATTCAGTCGAGCTTGGATGCAGTGCTATATCCTAGCCATGGTCAGGAGTGGAGCCTGTTTTTTTCCCATATTTTTACAATCCAGGACAAATTCTTTAATAAAACCGTCTCTGTGGTGCAAGGTCTGATTTATTACAAAGCTACGCACTTAATAAAAGTAAAAAAAGACGTGTCCTTCAGATTGAACCAAGGGCAGGGATAACATATGGATGAAAGGGAGGGATATGGGTAATTTTTGATTATTACATTTCTATTAAATAAAATATAAATGTAAAGGTACCAAGCATCTCATAATGTTGTATAATGATCTGACCACAGGGGGCACTGTTGAGCTTTCCACTGATGTTTAAGCTTTTCATAGAGTCTTGCGTAGGGCATCTGGTGGAAACACCATAAGGGTTAGCTTTTTCTAGTCACCATGTCGACCTGATGGCCAAGTTTTGCCTATACCTCATGTACAATTTATTAGGAGCAATAGGAACAATTGATTTCATGGAGCTCTTTTGTGAAACCAATTACTGTATTTTTCTGTAAACATGTAATTTTTTGTCCTTATAAATTGACTGTGGAAGAGAAAAGTACCCGAGGGAAAAGTGAGGAAGTATAGCATCTGTACATGAAAATATTACAATGCATTGGACAGACTTTCAGAATATTTTAAGACAAACAGCCACATGCTGGAACATTCCAGAATATTCTGTGCAGAATATTCTGGTTACAGAACTACATGATTAATTTACAGTATATCATCACATACAGTCATATGAAAAAGTTTGGGCACCCCTATTAATCTTAATCATTTTTAGTTCTAAATATTTGGGTGTTTGCAACAGCCATTTCAATTTGATATATCTAATAACTGATGGACACAGTAATATTTCCGGATTGTACTAACACAAAATGTGCAGTATGCATTAAACCAAAATTTGACTGGTGCAAAAATTTGGGTACCCTTATCATTTTATTGATTTGAATACTCCTAACTACTTTTTACTGACTTTCTGAAGCACAACATTGGTTTTGTAACCTCACTGAGCTTTGAACTTCATAGCCAGGTGTATCCAATGATGAGAAAAGGTATTTAAGGTGGCCAATTGCAAGTTGTTCTCTTATTTGAATCTCCTGTGAAGAGTGGCATCATGGGCTCCTCAAAACAACTCTCAAATGATCTGAAAACAAAGATTGTTCAACATAGTTGTTCAGGGGAAGGATACAAAAAGTTGTCTCAGAGATTTAACCTGTCAGTTTCCACTGTGAGGAACATAGTAAGGAAATGGAAGACCACAGGGACAGTTCTTGTTAAGCCCAGAAGTGGCAGGCCAAGAAAAATATCAAACGCAGAGAAGAAGAATGGTGAGAACAGTCAAGGACAATCCACAGACCACCTCCAAATATTTAGAACTAAAAATGATTAAGATTAATAGGGGTGCCCAAACTTTTTCATATGACTGTAGAATTGCATGCTGTGGGTTCTTTAGTTATCGTATTTTTTATGTAATACTTTGAACTTTTGGGTTCATAACAATCTCAACTGGCTTGCTTGAGACTTCATTCATCTTCCTTTGATATTTTCTGTACTGATTTGTGCTTTTCTTGTAACTTCCCTTCGCTGCAGCCAAGTAGCAGCATTTCTTATTTCAAATGCTGTTTCCTTTTACTCTGTAAACCCACAAGCCCCAGGATCCTTTGCTGTTTTTTGCTTATATACCTCCCTCCCAACCTTAGTTTCAGTCTATACCATCTGGTTCCTTCCACAGGTTCCAAATCTTGGAAAACAGGACCAAAGATGTGTGGCTTTAAAGGCTTCACTGAAAAAACTGAAACCTTTTGGTCACCTGATCTCTTGGTCTTCACACAAAGCTGTTTTCTGTATGTGGAAACACAGAATTATTGAGCTTCCTGTCATCAGACAACTCATATAGAAGACCCACAGAAAGCTTAAAGGGGTTTTCTCACTAGGAAGATTAGCTTTCAACACAAACAGTGGTTCCTATGGTACCCTGCATACCTGTTATCTGATTAGCTGAGAGCAGGAGTGACAACATCCCATGGATGGATTGAGGTGGCTGAGCATTGAGTGAACTAATTAGATTTAAAAAAGATTATCTGCTGTACACAAAAGATACAAGTGCTGTGAGCCCTGAGAAGCAAAGAGTTAACTACAATTGTGTTAAAGATAACAATCTCCTGCTCTGTCAGGATGATGTTACTCCTGCTCACATCTAATCAGGTAACAGGTATATAGGGTATCATAGATACCTCTGTTTGTATTGAAAGCTAATCTTCCTCGTGAGAAAACCCCTTTAATAAAAGTACAATACAAAAGTGCTGAATAATGGTATTAATTAGAAAATAAAAATTTCCACTGGACAACCCCTTAAAATACTACTACAAAATCACCAGAAGATTACTATGTTCCGTTGGATACCCTTTCTAATCTGTCCAGAATTTTGCCCCTAACTATAGGAACACTAACTTTTTTGTTGCCTCTTTTATTAACAACCAATTTTCTATTTATTTTTCCAGAAAACCAAACGTGATGTAAACAACTTCGACCAGGATTTCACACGAGAAGAGCCTGTTCTGACACTGGTGGATGAAGCCATAGTGAAACAAATCAACCAGGGCGAGTTTGAAGGATTCTCCTATTTCGGAGAGGAACCTCTGGCCTGAAGAAACGGCACGGTGCCCTCATGCAGTAGTCCTATGGAGACATAATACGTGACTGAGATTCAGTGGATCCTTACAAACTTGTTTTATTATGAGCCTGCTACTTGTGTAAAGATACTATTTATTGTTGCTATTGATTTTTTTTAACTGAAGGCACTCCTATTTTCTGTTATATGGAGCAATGCAACATTGCAATTTGTATCTGTAGCTGTAACATTCTGCCAGGTTGGCGACCACAAAATACTAGACAATCTTAGAAAAACATTCTTATTTATTTTAGTTTTTTTTACTTACGGAAAGTGTACAATAGAAAAGCAATGCAGGGTGAGTTTTAAGTATCTTAAATTATTTTAACCCTTTCCTGCTTTGTCACAATTCCCCTCAACCACTGAGACAGATGGACATAACGTGCCGTCTGGATTTAGGTTTGTAAAACCTGTAAATATTTTGGGGGAGCACTTCTTTAATGCGCCACCATGGACATGTCTTCTTATAGAGCCCCTATCTTCACACGTCTTCCCTGAAGAACATGCAGGTGTCTCAAATAGATGCTTAAATAGGGTTTACAGACTAGAAAAAACATGACTGCTTTTTCCAGAAGTAGCGCCATGCTTGTCCATGAGCTTTCGAGTATTGCAATGCAAGAGAGTTGTGCTCGGTTACAATACCACATGAACACCATTGTGAAAATGCCACCATTTATGGAGGGAAGCAGTCACATTTTTCTACCTTCTCCCTTTAAGTGTATCTTGTTCTGAATGTTGGGTCCTCCATTAAGTCTTCAGTTCCTTGGAAGGGTAAAGGGCGTCTAATGGAAGAGAAACTCCCTCAATGCTGATATAGAAGTAGGGGCTGTACTTGGAAAAGGACACATATAAGGGTGTAAATATCAGGGTCATGTATTTTAGATGTGTGCACTTAGTCACTAACTTTTTAAGGGCTAAATTTTTTTAGCAGTTGGCTGAGGTTTAGTGACAATTTATGATCTTCCTTATTAGATCATAGTCTGATTTATTCCAAATGACTGACACACCTCAAATCCTATAGTAATGTACTGTACAATAGTATCTAGAATTACTGCATTGTGAAAAAAAACATAATGCAACAACCCCAGGATCAAACCTTAAAAGAATGTATCGCTAGGCTGAATTTAGGAGCCATTTAGTAGTCTCTCGTCCATCAGGAAGCCATAAATCCCAGCATCCTCCATCAACTATGGCTGACCAATCTTACTGATGCCATCACTCCTACAAGTTCTCCACAAAATTCCCTTTAGTGTGTTAATACATGTGAAGGCAGAAATGGATACCTTCTTTCTATACAGGCTGTCTACATAAAAAATGTTGATACTTGTGTCCCCGTGATAGCACTTCTGTCTGCTTGTTCAATGCATAGTAGAGAAACTGGATACAAAGGTCCATCCACATCAATGTCCATGTCTTTACTGAAATTATTTAAGCCTATTAGAACGTGGACATTGCTTAAGGATAGATTTGGATTTTAACAAGGTTCCTCTGACAACTCTGATCAGTAGTGGAGCAGGAGAAGAAGTGTTGTCATGGGGAATCAAGATGTCTATATCTTCCGTTTTAATCCAGAAATAAGGTATTACAGTATTTTTGTAAATGCACTTAGGTCTCTATACCGTGGGAATGTAGTCTATGTGGTGACCGCACAATGTAAAAAGCTCCAGTTCGCCACTTCTTGAGTACCGGAATCCATGGATAGTAGGAGATATCCACCCACACATAGTCACCAAACAACTCCAGCATTCCCTTTGATAGAAATCCAGTTTTTATTATAGTAGATTGAAAAGTCATGGTAACAGCATGTTGACAGCTCCTTACATGTTTCAGGCTTGTGTAGCCATTAGTCATAGCCAAATTTAGCTACTAAAATATAGACCAGATTTTTTTTTTCGCTGGAATTTTTGTTCTTGATGAGCCTATGCGGTGGTATCGTATTATGGAGGAAATTTATTCTAGAAGCAAAACCTGTAGGGGAGAAAATCAGTGTTATACAGCATCCTGCACATACAGCACACTTCTCGTTCTCACGGATCTTCAGGGCTGGGACAATAGGTAGGCGACCGCCTAAGGCGCCACTTCATCCCAGGCAGAAAAGGGAGTTCAAGGAGGTATGGCGTGCGCTGCATTTTTCCATTGAGGGGGCGCTATATGCGTTATTTACCCAGGGCTCCAGAATACTACCTTGTCCCAGTCCTTGGTGGTAATATTTCTCATTGGAGAGACCCAGCTGGTCTATGGAGACTTGGGTAATGCTCCAAATTAGATCCAGAAGCAAGAAAACTATTTCATACTAGCCAAATCCGAGTCTCCTTCAAAATAATGAGACAACCATCGGTAGACAGATGTTTGGAGGTTCTTGTTCCCGTCAGTGTAGAGCAGGTCACATCCTCTTGGCGGTTTGGTGAATATGAGATATAAATCTTTTGGATTTTCTAAGGATCTTGGAGAAAGATTGTCCATTACTCACCATATAAAAATATGGACTTCCATGAGTGCCGTCATATGACCTTCATAGGGTTTTTAGAACTTGTAGGAGTTCCTCTTTGTAAATCCCAATTAGAGACAACCCACCGCAGTGTTATTAGTAATTTTTCCCATATAGGTTTTCTATATGAAGCAGCTTCCTAACCTTGAAACCCTTCTCCTGCACATACGTTGCCCTTGCACATGTTTATGAAACTAGAGCACTACTGTCCTGTTTTTTCTTTGATTTGTCTACTATCACAATGTGACGTGCAGAATGAGACCTGATGTATCACACTTGGGAATAAGTGTGTAGATGATCAAACTTTGATAACTGACATTGACGAGAACTGTACATTGAGTTTGTGTATACATTTGGAAAAAGAAAAATTACAATAACTGAGGAAAAACCGTACCGCCATAGTTCAGTTACCTTGTTGTAGATGTGCTGACAGTGTTACCTATGTTTTACTTTGCAGAGTACCCTGTGTATTTGTGTATACCTGTATTTCAATTTCTGATGTATTTTACTGGACTGATTTTTAAGCAGTGACCAGGATTCATTTTAAGTGACAGAAGTGAATCCGCTGCTTCTTGGAAAAAAAAAAAAATCAAAAATACTTGTGAGTGACAAAGTGGCACTAAGGAAGCTTTATTTGCCTTTTGTACAGGTGAGATTTTGTAAATAGTGTTTGCGGCAAAGCCTGTGGAGTCTTATTCAATATAAAGGTATCAACTGCTGCATGTACCGGAAATTCTAAAATGCTAGTCCATAAAGAATTTATTATAATAAGGTCAATGTGCAATACTCTGTATGTGTATTGGTTCAAGTTTCTGTGAGAGATTATTATTTTTTTTATAATTAATATTATTATTATTGGTTTTGTTTTAAAAGATGTAAAAGGATGTTACGCTCTACTAGATCTATTGTATAGTATTTCAGAACTTTGTAACTAAAGAAATAGGAAGGAGTATTGGCTTGAAGCAACAGTGCTAGCACACACAGCATCGGTTTTGTTTCTTTGTTTTTAGGCTTTTTTTTATTACATTCATCTGAACTGTGGGCTATTTATACAATTTATGACGTTTTTCTAGATTTTAACCTTTAGCCAGAAATTTCCATCTTCCTATTGCTCCTTGATGAATGGACGGTTTTAATTTTAGTTGTAGTGTTAGTGCCCGGAAATCCCAGTGTAAAAGAACATGTGGTATCATTCAGTATTCTCGGTTTTACCACAACTGGTCAGGTCCATACCTCGTTGACCCAGCTACATAAAAGCAACAATCATCGGGATGTGATGTTGGCAAAAAGCATAGCATTAATGCCTATAGCCTTAAAGTGTTCACCCTCATTAATCATCTTGCCATATTAGCTCCAGTGTTAGGTGTTGATTTATTTCGTAATTTGTCTTAAAGGGGTTGTCTCATCTCAAAGTTTCATACGATGCATGAATGAAATAATGCTGCTTTGCTCTGCCACTTCTTGGTCAAGCTGTCTGTAATTCGCATATGAGCTCCTTGTATCCAGACTTCTCTGTTTATTAGTCTAGATTAAATAAATTACCTTCTCTGAGGTCTGGAGAAGCTTCTGAGCTGATGTTAACAGTAGAGTTATTACTGTCTTTTGTCTGAAAGATCAGATAACAAACAAGCTCTCACTGTCAGGAGTCCTGTGTGATGATCTCACTCCCTGCTATCAGATAGGACAAACAGCAGGGGGGAGAAGTACACAGGTCGGTCACTTGGGGAACCAGAGAGATCACAGAAGGTGATAAAATCACTTGTAGCTCCTTAACAAAAAAAGATGAACAAAGCAATATATTTAGAAAATGTCTAAATTTAGTGTTCCCTTCATTTTGAAAGCTATTCTTTGTAGTGAGACAACCCCTTTAAGGTTATGTCTACACTGCAGTGGACAAAAAAACGACCAGAAAACCAAGTACTTAAAATGCTCATTAAACTGAGTTTTTTGTCCACTACCTGTCAAAAGCAACTAAAAAAAACGTCCGTTTTTGGTGCATTTTTTCACAGACATGCGTAGCATTGTAAAAAAAAAAGAAAAACGCTTGAAACAACAGACATTTTCCAGTGCAGTGGAGACACAGCCAATGATTCCAATAGTTCATTTTCTGCCCTGCTCAGTCGTTTTTTTGCAACATATTTCAAAAAACGATCAGCATCAAAAACGAGCAGAAAATAGACGCTCTGTGGAGGCAGCAGGACGTTTTTACTATAGAAGTCTATGGGAGCTGTTTTCAGTCATTTTTTCAGCGTTTTTAGAAAGCGAATAACGCAGAAAAAAACTGACTTTTTTTTGTGTAGTGGAGACAGAGCCTAAGAGCAGTTGGAGCTTGTTTTATCTGATACAGAACTCCATACCCTCTGAACAGCCGTATAGCAAAACGATAATATTCTATCTGCCTGCAGCCACCACAAGAGGGGAGCTTGCTGCAGACTGCATGATAGCCAGTGTAAGACCAACTTCTTCCATTACTTAGACACATTTTATTTATTTTTTCTCATTTGATTATCTAAAACATTTTTGTCTATTTTTCTATGATGCATAGGGATTTACCTTTTATATTATTTTTATAATGGTATTTCTTTTATTTTTGATATCAGGAGAAAATTATGGGAAAAAGCATTTACTTGTCTGTTTTTTCCATTCTTTAAATTTTTTTTCTTAATAGCACAGAGTGCCACTAAAATACTTTTTTAAATTGTGTACGGTTGTTTTTAAACAGCAATTGGGAAGGCAGGAATAGATATATACTGCCTTTGACAGCAGGCTTTGGCCTCTTGCAGCTGCCATTTTTTGCGCGCATTTGTTGCATAGAATGCGCCTGAATCTATGAACCTGTTCTACTGCGGGTCATAGATTTAGCGTTTTCTAGCTACAAATTGACAATTCAGGCTCAGGTAAACCACTTTTAAATTGGTCTACCTGTTCCAACAGATTTGTCGCACTGGAGCTATAAATGTGCAGTTTTGTACGGTTGTAGTGCAACACGCCACCAGCATGCCCCCCCCATCTCAGGCACATTACAAAGTGCTACGGGTGCTCTGTAATGCGCCTGATACTGGAATGCGTCTGGTTACAAATAGAGCAAACGGGGCTAGTTTTCGGGCTGAAAAGACGCCAGACTTCTGGCGCTGCCCCATTCATACATGTTGCCCCTTGTGTTTAGCTACAGATTCTGCAAAGATATTCAGCAATCACCTTTTAGAGTTTATGGAAGAATTAGACATTTTTATTTATCAGTCTGCAAATAGGTAATTGATTCAATTAATCAGTACACAGTAAGCTCCCCCTAGTGGAGGCAGCAGGCAGACAAAATGTTATCCTTTAGCTCTACGGCAGCACAACATTTTTGATGTTTCTATATTAAAAAATTTCAAAATGGTTATATTCACTTCGAAGGGGATTTATGAAAGTAGAAAAAAATCAAGGGAATGGAGCTGAGCTGAAATGCCAGACACAACTCATAGAGAAGACTGGCTTTGTTTTTTTTCTATCTCATAAAACCACTTTATTATAAATTGGCGACTTTGACACTAAACGTTGCCTTCTATGCTATATTGCAGTGCAGTGTAGTGAACAGTGTTGTGCTTTGAATTCTGGTCAGGACACTTTGGCCTGGCCTAAATTTTGGGCAACCAGAGAGCAAACCAGGAAACCAATAGGAATCCTGCCAGTCAGACAGGAAAAAGGAAGTGCATGATATACTTCCTTTCTCATGTATGATTTGGTTTTCCAATTTTTCTGCAAGTTACCAACTGGTTGCCCAAAATTCTGGTTAGCCAAATCGTCTTGAGCTAAATCTAAAGCACAACACTAGGGGTGTACCCATAATCAACTTAAATTTTTCTACAATATCTAGCTCAGTTCAAAAATCTGTCTGGTGTCATTAGTCCTGAGCTACTGGAGCATGATGTTGGCACATAGCTATACAGCATCCTAGTGGATCCTCAGTACTACTCATGTATAGGCTTAGGCAGTAGCACAGCAGGCATTGGCCAGTTGTCGTTGATGGTAAATCGTTAACCAAACTAAACCAATGGCTGCCAAAACCTTTAGTCCACTCAATCAGACGCATGGCCAATGGGGCAGTATCAGTCTTTTCTCAACGCACTGCTTATTACAGGGCAGACAATCAAGCGACTTTGTTGTGGAGACAGTATGAGCCTATTTTTTTTTACTTCCTTGAGAATTCAATGTGACAAATCACAACTGCAAGGTGCACCGAAAAAATGTTACAAGTCATCTGTCTAGCAGGAGAAACTACATGTAAATCTCCAATTACAGTGTCCTGCTGCTACCCAGAAACTCAGGACCATGATGCTTTGCGACAGGAAGTTGTGGTCTGCCACCCAAGTCGTAGTACAAAAACACCAAGGTTTTTTTTTTTTTTTTTAAATGCTTGCTTTCAGAAACACTGCTGCTTTTGTCCATTGGTCGTGAATGGTGTTACAGCTCATCATGTGAAAGAGACTGAGCTACAATATCAAATGCAACCAGTGGAGAGAAGTGGTGCAGGAAGAAGGCAGCCATGGCTTTTAGTTGTATTTGCAGCCTCTTTTATATATAACACGACTTGCCAGTAATTCAGAAGCTACTACTACTGAAATGGGTTTCCTTTTGAGAATAATATATAGAGCTTATCATGTATTTTGCCTAACATTTTCTCCCGGGTCTCCTCCTAAGATGTCACCATAACTGTCTTGAAGTATCCCGGGCCTACAAGTAATATCTACCAAGAAAGCAGAAGTCTGATGAAATTGCAAAGTACTAATTAATTTATTATTGGGAAGCTTTATTATTGCACATAAATGGTACAATTGTACAGGTTTACTGGGCAAATCAAGGATTTTGCTGGCATTGCTGCTTGGGTAGGACATTAGCTTCTCTGCATCATTTTCTCCTTGTCCTCCAAGAGGCGGGCCACTTGTGTCATAGCCTTAGTAAGGCATTAATATTTGATCGCTATTAGTATTAGCACTAGATCATTTCACCAAATCTACTCGTCTATAGACTCTCAAACATGGCAAATTGATTGGCCGATTGCATCCTGTTGACCTAATATTTTCCTCCTGTCTAATGACCACCTGCCCGTCATATCCTCTGTCTTCATTGTATTAAGCTTAGGCCTTGTTCCTACACCATTGTTGTATTGGGGTTTCTCAGTGGATTTCAGAGAGAACCCATCTCCACTTGTTGCCGTCCACAATGCTTTTCATTGGGAAAAGTGGAAACCAATGGGCTACGAACGACTGCATTGGGTAAATATGGGACTAACTGGTTTCCATCTAAGAGCAATTATCAAATAATCATGCTGGCGTGTTACTAAGTGGAGGCGTGTTACAATGATAACTGCCCACATGGGCCAGAATTTGGGTCTGTTATAGACAGTCCAGTCATACTATTTTATTTGTTTAATTTTTAATAAACTCAGGTGTAATTATATATTGTTATGATGGTTTTAAATCTTGAATATGTTAAAGTTTATTCGTTCATTGAGTTGCTCGATGGGTTTGGGTTGAGCCATCAAGAAATATTTAATTTATAAAACCATAAAAATGACTTGTTTCTGGAATTGTGGTTAATCTCAGAAACATCTATTAAATTGTATCATCTCATTGAGAGGCAGAAAAGGGGTTATGGACAAACTCCCCTTTATTAGCTCCGAGCTATGTGGCTGTCTGCTTTGCAGGGCCATTGATGTTAATGGAAATCAATTGATGCCCATAGGGCATTTCAATGGGTGCCATGCAATGATGCAGGGAAAATCATCATGTACATGGCAGTTCCCCCAACAATTGATTGAGGATTGAGAGGATACTGCTTCTGTGACCTGTGGAGTGGAGATCTCCTTACAGTGCATTGCTACATTGGCAGTTCCCCCAGTTGTCTCACAGCTGATCTCAATGGACCCCATCAGTGGGACACTGAATGGTTAGCTTTTCCCTAGGGGATATCCAATCTAAAAGGGGATAAAACCGTATAGACCCTTAACAAAAATAGAGATACCAATGTATCACTACTGTCTCTGTACTCTTTATAGGAAGTTCAGGTCTGATATTGATATCCGGTGTCCCTCCCCAATAGTAGAGCTTCAAGCAAATATTGAAATGGTGCACTAATAATGTATATTGGAGGCCAAACATGTAACACTCCTGGAATTGACATCAAATAATGTGTCATTCCTAATGCCAGAATAGTGAATTCCCTACAGATAACATGAACTCATTGGGTGTGCTGGTCGGATGTGAGCGCTTTGACCTGCATATATTCAATCTTCATTTCCATAGAATAAGTAGGTCCTATAGGACAAGCCTAACATTTTGTATGGTTAGATGTTACATTTAATACATACTATTCATTTCATCCTTCTAACAGGTTTACAAAAGATCTATTACTATTAGATTTGCCAAAATTCTTATTAAAGGTAAGGCCGTTATAGATATACAATCTATACATACAATTCCTTTGATCTGGCATTCACAGTGTAACTTACTGGATCCCTACACAAATACAGAGAAAAAGCTTGTATTTATATCTAGATTCTCCTGGAAGACGAACATTACTTATCAATGAGGGCGAAGGCCAGGGTCTGGCATTAAAATGGCACATGCATACAGTTGTCTTACAAGTTTCTATTGTACCAATCCATAAGACAGTGCCCGCAGTCTGCCATCCATACTCCATTATATGGCCAACTATGGAGATATTCTCTCCTACAAGCACAGGGGAGTGTTGCCGTGTTTAGGCACCAAACATGGAACCAAAGAGACTCCATGTGCTGCCATGCATGTCCACATTAAAACAAATGACCAATATCTTACACGTTGTTACTGATTTGCATTAGAATAGATAACGGTTTGGAGATCTTCCTCTGTGAACATTCACTTTTCCTCAAGGTAGAAGTCATAGCAGGGAATACTTTACCAATAAAGTTTTCTTTCTGCCATGACAGAGCGTCAGAGTGTACAGGATGTCCACCTACTGACAGCACATCCACATAAAATGCCTGGTACTAATCCCATGTTACAATCTGTTATAGGCCACAAACGCCTTTATAATTCTAGGCTTTAAGAGAGATCTTCCAGTATTTTTTGATAGCTTAAAGGCTATGTCTGACTTTGCAAACATGTTTTTATTTTCTTAATAATTGAAAAATGAAGCAACTTTGCTCCAGTTCTTATTTCAAATGACTTTTTTGTTTCTACAGCTCCTATGCAGACTATAGGCCACATGTATGAACAGGTCAGTTTCACTGTTCTGGCGAGAAATGCGGCAAAAGTGGGTGTGCCGCCTTTTTTCTCTATGTATGGAGCATTGTTTGGGCATGTTTGGCGCACTGTGCACCAAACCTGACACTATGTAATGCGCCAAAGATGTGAGGGCGTGTCGCACCACATTCATAATATAAGACACATTTATGATTGTGGGACGGCAAGATGAGGCACATTACTGCTTGAACAGTCAGAACAATTTAAATGCCTGGACCCTAGTAGTCGTAATGAACTAGATTTGCCATTAGGGCCAAAAATGTCCCTTATTTCTCAATTTATGCCACAAAAGTAATAAACAGTAATTTATGGTAATTATCAAACTATGTAAAATAAAATTATATACATGTAATAACAAATTATGTAATATCAAATTATATGATATCCCAAAATATTAACTCATCTCCTATAAAATGTACCGTATTTAAAATTAATTGTCTAAAATTAATTTTAAATTTAATAATATAAATTAATAAAACCAATACAGCATCTACCATAAATCCCGTCCTCATTCATGTATTTATGGAATTAGTGTAGTATTATCAGTGATTAACATAATATATAAAAGTATTAAAAAAAAAGTATTTTGTAAGATTTTAATTATAAAAAATAAAAATCTCTAAAAAATTTTAGTATTAACATGATACATTTCAAATAAAAGCAACTCAATTAACTGTTTTAGCTGCCATTGTTGACTTCTGACAGTCATTTGGCGCATTACTAATGCATTACTAAAGTACCGTGGTGCGGCAAACATATACGCTAATTTAATTGACTATTTTGCCTAAGGCAAACTTAAACTCTTATCTACTCGATCTTTACATACTAATATTACTTAACTTTTATTGATATTGATAAGAAAAAATACTATTTAACCTAATACATTAAAATTTGCACTACGTTACAAAACATATACAAAACATATACGCTAGGCGTAATCCAAACCTATGGCGCAATTTATGAGCAAACATTCATCACTTTAATACACTTTGGCACATTGTACACTAAAAAAAAGCCACGAAAAATGGTGTGGAGATGCCAAGTTTCATACACATTGCCCTATGTGGTCTCCATGGTAACAGACAACAAACAATCTGTATGTAGTCTGATCCTGCAGTCATGTTCCCTTCTATCTGTCCTTTACTTCTAACCTAATAAACCTATGTCAGCACAAAGTAGGGAACAAATGTAAGAAATTATGAGTATTCTATGGTACATGGAACTAAATTTATTTACTTCTTCGTTACCACAGAGATGCATAGGAGTTGTAGAAAGAAACAATGGGACATTTGTAATAAAGTCCTTCATTTTACTTTTTTAAATTTATTGGTGAAATTTTTTTTTACATTTATTGGTGGGAGTGAAGAGGAGCCCTAGTGCATAGTTTGCTGGAAGATTTGTTAAATTGAGCTACCAGTATATATATTTTAAATCTATTGGGACAAGATAAAAAATGGTTGCGAAGTTACATTTGGTTTTTAATCTCTGAGCTGAACATTCAAAAAAGTGTCCTCTCTACACCAGGACATTAACAGTAATCTAATGAAGATAGAACTAGTTCTCCGACTGCATTACAAAAGCTCAGCCAAGCCGTTGGCGCGGTTTATCACAAAAATCTTGTTGACTGTTGCCGATAAAAATCCTCAGTCTTTTAAGGCCTAGTTCACACGGCTTATTCTGGGACTGATTTCAGCCATACTGCGCGTCGTATTTGCACTGCAATACGGCTGAAATCAGTCCCAGGCATTACGGTAATCCACAGTTCTCATAGAGAACTATGGATTCCGTCTCCTCTTCCCGCTCGGCGAATACGCCACGGGGGAGATAAGTGACATGCACATTGTTTACGGCGTGTACGCGCCGTGAATAATGAGTGTCTATGGGGCCGGTGAGCTGTCGGCCCCTCCGCTGCACGGCTGCCGGCATAATTGCGGGGCGAAATCCGTCCCCACAATTACGTCGGCAATAAGCCGTGTGAACATTGCCTGAGGGTACAGGGTGGGACCTGCGGTGAAATCCAGGACTGAATCTACAGCTAAATCCACAGCATTTCTGTAGACAAAACTGTGCATCAAAACCTGCACAAACTGTTGTGGCTTTTGTTGCCGATAATCTTACATTGACTTCAATAGGGGAAAACATTGAAGTAAACGGAAAGAAATCTAAATCAGAATCGGTGACATAATCCACAGTAGTTACTTCAGGTTTCTCTACAGAAAAGCTTCAGACATTTCTGTGTATCTGTGAATCTGTGAATGTGCCCTAACAGATAGGACAGGACAAGTATAACTCCAGACAGAACAGGACAATACAATGTAGTTATAAAGTTACTCCACACGATGAACATAGACTCAATGGGGCACATTCATTATGGCAATTGCACCAGAATTTTGTCGCAATTAGTGGCATAAAGTAAGGGAACTAATAGTAAGTGTAAACTTAGACTACACAATCTAAACATGTGCTAGATGGTCTAACTGATGTATAATACTGAAATCCGGTGATCCAAAAAATGTGTCCGAAGAAAATTTAAAACACTTCTTTTGTTTTGATTCCATTAAAAATAGAATGACAACAAACCAACACAAGCAAAGACCATGCTGCCGACGTGTTTTGGGGCAACCCCCTTAGTCATGGCAGCATGATCGTTGCTTGTGTTTGTTGTCATTCTATTTTTAATGGAATCAAAATAAAAGAAGTGTTTTAAATTTTCTACGGACACATTTTTTGGGATCGCTGGGTTACAGTATTATGTATCAGTTGGCACTTGTTCCTACCACCGGGAAGATCTGTGCGACCTCTAATATGGAGTGGTGAGCTGGCTTAAACTCTTGTTTGGGCTAGATGGTCTAAGTTTACACTGTCTAAGTATTAGATAGTATTTATAAATAAGGCCCAATTTAGTTCCACTCATTCTCCATTCTGTCCTATGAAACTGTGGACTTTCAAGCAGTTTCAATAAAACTACTAATTATAGTTACCGTACATAGTTAAGCTGGGTTCGCATGTTGCGGGTTTTTTTTATTTTTATTGCATTAAAAACACAGGTAACAAAAACGCATTTTTTAATTAACCCTGATTTCATCTAGATGTTAATTATTGAGGCACACACCTTTTTAGAAACACTTGTGTTTTTGCTGCAATGGGTTTTTAATGATATTTCTAAATGTATCAAAACACAACAGAAACGCGACATGGAACCCGGTCAAAAAAAAGACATTTGTCCATTAAATTCAGCCAAGAGCGTAGAGAAGGTGGAAATCAAGGAGAATGGATCAGAATTGCCAGATGTATGAATGCCAGATTAAAGAAATTGTTTATATCCACATAATATGAGTGGATATTTGTGTTTACTTTTACTTCTGTGGATCTGCTGTTACACCTTACCTAATCTACATTTCCTTCCTCTCTCTACCTGCCATGTAGAGTTGCATTTTAAGCAAACTGCCAAAAACACAAAAAAAGAGCTGAACCCCGTCACACTAGAGATTTATAATGGAATCCCGTCATGAGAAAGTCCAGGACCTTTCCAAACAAAGCTGAAAATTACCTCTAATAAACAATGTGCAAATAGTTCTGGCTATATATAAATAGATAAATATAAAAGGTATTCTGTTTTTGTATTGTGATGCTTTATTTGTACAGGACACTTTTTTTTTCTTATTGACGTGTTTTAAATCTATTGCCATTCTTTTTTTTTT